>CABFWB010003952.1:37854-68270 GCA_902151455.1 Timema bartmani
AACTTTCACTTTGCTAACAAACCCCTCCAACCACTCACTCAAACCCAATTCCTCTCCTCCAAAATTTAGTTCTGGCTTCTCGCTGCAGCCTTAATTGTTAACCACCCACCCACCCCAAAAATAAATTTCTGGGTGCGCCACTGCACGTGAACAACTGTTGTTCTTTATGAATATAGTCTGTAGTAGATTATTAAATAAAGTATTAACCTATTTTCTTTCTAGCTTGATCACTAAGGATATATACCAACTTGAAATCCAACCAGAAGTTATAGGAGATACTAACTTTAAATCCAAAGGGAGATCTTAAGACTATAGTAACGATAAGAACATTACATAATCCTTAACATGATGTACTGTACTTATGATTTTTTGAATGGAGGGAGCGTGATCTACTGTTCAGAGAACTACTAGCTTATTGTTACTAGAAAAGTATAAAGATGCTTAAGATGTGTAGAAAAAGCATTATTAACATGTTCGAATATAGAAAATACTAAAAGAGTTGATATTTGGATAAAATTCCTAGCTACATTTTTCCATTCCGATACTTACTGCTATCAATAATTTTCATTCAATACGAGTACGGTATTGATATTTTTTCTCTTATACCAAAAATGAGTATAGTATCGATAGTTTTCTTTTGATACCATATCCATAATAACGGCAACGTCTCAAGAGGAGATATATCATTTCAGCTTGTGGGTCACTCGCACCCTAGATTCCTTACCTTATTGCCTTGGACAAATCATGTTACATCCATAATTGGATGATTCTAAGATTAGCCGTTCATATGTTTGTTGGAAATACAAACAAAATTGGAAACAGTAATTCCACCTTTCCTCTAAAACGTTTGCACACAAATAAATGTCATTATTGGACCCCGACAAAGTACTACTCCTCAATAACCTTAAGTCGACTACAATCAGTAGGGTCTACATAAATACTACTTTCCTACACACTCTATGGCATTAGGAAATCCAAAGTTTACTGCCGCATTTACAAGAGTACATTGCCTAGCTCTATCTTTTGTTAGTTCTATCCAGTCGACCTCATAACAGCCTATCCTCTAGTTTTATCCATTCCACCTCATTACACCCTATCCCTATATTTAGCTAATTCCATCCAGTCCACCTCATTACACCCTATCCCTATCTTTATTTAGTTCTATCCATTTAACCTCATTACACCATATCCCTATATTTAGCTAGTCCTATCCATTCCACCTCACTACACCTCATCCTTATCTTTAGCTAGCTCTATCCAGTCCACCATATTACACCCTATCCCTATATTTAGCTAGTTCTATCAAGTCCACCACATTAAACCATTTCCTTATCTTGAGAGTTATCTAGTCCACCTCATTACACTCTATCTCTATCTTGAGCTAGCTATATCCAGTCCACCTCATTACATTCTACCCCTATTTTGAGATAGTTCTATCTAGTCCACCTCATTACACCCGGTCCATATCTTGAGCTAGCCCTATACTGTCCACCTCATTACACCCTATCTCTATTTTTAGCTAGTTCTATCCAGTATACCACATTAAACCCTATCCCTATTTTTAGCTAGTTCTATCCAGTCCACCACATTACACCATATCCCTATCTTGAGCTAGCTATATCCAGTCCACCTCATTACATTCTACCCCTATTTTGAGATAGTTCTATCTAGTCCACCTCATTACACCCGCTCCATATCTTGAGCTAGCTCTATACCGTCCACATCATTACACCATATCCCTATCTTTAGCTAGTTTTATCCATTCCACCTCATTGCCCCCCATCCTTATCTTAAGCTAGCTGTATCCAGTCCACCTCATTACACCCTGTCCCTATATTTAGCTAGTTCTATCCAGTCCACCACATAACACCCTATCCCTGTTTTGAGCTATTTCTTTCCATTCCACCTCATTAAACCCCATCCTTATCTTAAGCTAGTTCTATCTAGTCCACCACATAACACCCTATCCCTGTTTTGAGCTAGTTCTGTCCAGTCCACCTCATTACACCCCTTCTCTTTCAGGTACATTCTAATGTTATCCTCCCATTTGCGTCTAGTTCTTCCCAATGGTCTCATCCCATTAGGTTTGCCAGTCAGTACCCTGAACAAGGTTATAGATTCCTCCATTCACGCTGCATGTACACAGTACACACAGTAATCTACGAGACTTGATTACTCTAACAATATATTCTTATGAGTACAGGGTATGTAACATATGAGTTTCAAAATTTACTAAACTAGCATTTATGTTTAGATATTGAATGTTCCAACGTTCATTGAGAGGTTCCTAAATTAATTAATCTCTGCAGCAGAGATTAGTTTATCTTTTACTAAATTCACCCGCAATAGCGTGGAAAGAGAGCTAGAAAACTACAGGGTAAACCCTGGACATCGTTAGCAAGGGGGACAGGGGCGACACGTCCCCATCCCCCTCAATAACTGTGTTCTATCCAGAAAATTAAAATTCCACGTTTGTAGTAATACATAAATGAACAAGGTAACTCTTTTTTTATATGGCGTTTAGAATTAATTCCGTTATATTATCCATATTTATCATTTTGGTACGAAATTATTTGTAATTTTTCATTTATCGCGAAAATTGATTAGTGATATTTAATAGATGCGAAGGAGGGGGAGAAAAAAATTACATAGATCTCAGTTAAGATTAATTTAAAAAAAAAATCCCTATTAGTAATTTTAGGACTGATTACATTACATATGAAGCCATTGTTAAGAATTTTTTAAAAATTAATTCAAGGTTGTAATTTTAGTTAAACATTAAACTAAACTAAAAAAAGGAATGTGCAATAAAACAAACACTAAAATATCATCTCGTTTACAAAAACTATTCGAACCCCATTTTTTAAAGAGAAAAATAGATTTATGTTTTAGTCTTGAATTTTAAAAATGACACCTACACATATTTAACGAACTCGGGACCCTTGTTCTATGTCCAGGTGTAATTTTTCAAAATTACGAGTATAACATTAGATACGGCTATATTTGTAGCCTTAAGATCATTTCGATCTTACAAGCTTCGCTAATCAAGTACCCTTCGTTTACCCCGTAAGTTAGAGCTTATCTTGCATTATTCCACTATGGAATAGCTTATAAGACAAGGCCATAGTGAAATTAGTCAAGGTAATATTTCTGCTAACTTACAGGATAAACTGAGTGTTCCATTGTTTTCCCTATTGTTATGTTCATGTGTATATTAATTGTATGTGTGTAAATATTTTATTTCACTGAAAAATATATTTTAAAAGTGTCAATTGTTTCAGTCGTTTATTTTCGTATTCTTTAGAAATCATATAATTTCCTAATTTGTTTAAATTTTCATTGCCACGCACGGTTGAAACTTGGACTTTTATTAACCTTGATACTCGTCTATCCCTGCTACATCCCTGCAATACACATTGCATTTAAAACTATCTCTGGATGAACAGATATTTATTAATATTATACAGAGTGGGGCCGAAACAATTAGACGATTAGTAACTTGAAAATCAACACTTTAATTGAAAGGTAAATATTCACTAGTTAAATAAAATCAAACTATATACAACACTTTTTCACTTTTTGAAGATAATGTCACTCAGGTGAGCTCCACCGGACGTCAGGCAAACCTCAGCACGTTGTCCATCACTTTCCTTAGCATGTATCGTCTAATTGTTTCCAACCCACCCTATACAAAGGTGTACTTATCTAATAAGTCTGTTATATTACTAGGGGCTGGACCTGTCTCCGACAGGCGCAATCTCAGATTTCAGGTGAAGTCTGTTTTCTGTTGTTTTCGTCTATTTCTAGATTTCTCAAGACAGGAGGTTGCGAGATTTGTGTCCATGGATCTGCCATGGACCCTATCGGAATGGTTGAAAAAAACTCTATTGATATAAAAAAATTTATGTTACGTTCCACGCACGCGTTACTAACCGCTTGGGAGCTAACATAAAATGAACTTACATAGGCATAAAAGGAAGTGAAGGCTACATTTTAAAAACCCCCTTTGGGTGCTACATTTTAAAGTAGTAATAAGCGTTCTAGACGTTTATAAATCTCTGATTATTCATAAAGTTGTTTGGTTTTTTTATTATTGTTTTCATCAAAATGCAGGCGAAAGTTTTTTATCAGTTAAAAAGTTTAAATTTTAAGTTTATAAAACAAAAACACACTATCCTAAAATGTTATATTGTGACCCGATTAAAATATAGCTTTATTTGGCTAGATCTAGGTTTAAAATCTCAGAAGTATAGATTTTCGCCTAAATCATCACAGATTTTTTTTTCCTAAACAACCTTTAATGTAAAATTTTAACTTTTTAACTCGTCATAAACCTGCTAAAAGGTTCACCTACATTTTGTTGAAAATAATATTCAAAAATATTGAACAACTTCTTAAATAACGCAAGATGTCTCAACGTCTCAGTGCTCCAACACGCAGCCCGACCTGGATTCAGCATATGACCAAGATTCAAACCCTGACGCCAGATGTCGATTGAAATTGTTCGCTGTGCCGTGAATTCCCTCTATTGAGAAACCGTCACTTGTTGTCCACAACATCTCAATTTTTTTTTCTTAGCACCGCGTCTTACTATTGGTTCGGGATATACGCTTATATACTAATAACGCTAATGATTTTAGGTACTAGGAAGGTTAAATTTAGATTAAGTGTACCTGCATTTACATTTAGGGAGAGTGGAAAACAATTTTGGAAAAACCACCCTCAATACACCCTACCGAGATTCAAACCTCGATCCCCCTTTCATCGGAAGTCTAGTTTATTGCGAGAGTAGCGCGTTAGATCATGCGGCCACCGAAGCAGATTCGAATGTTTGTTAATACAGGCTGTTTTGTCTGTTGCCTACGTCTTATTACCCGTCTGGGTGGAATAGGAGTTAGGAAGGTACAGTTTTAAATAAGTGGTTCGGTGCACCACACACATTTTCTCGCCCCTTTACAAAAATATGGAGACATTTACTTAAAAACTCGTAAGATACGTAGAACGAATTAATATACATTGTTGCAGAAACATAATGGGAAAAAATACTCACACTCTACACTGGATTTCATCGCTGAGGGAACTTCATAGTTACAATTGGGAAACAGCGCTGTCATTCTCTCATTTTCGTGTAGTCAATCTCCCCTCAAGTATAGGATAAGTTTCGCAACGTTGGTTAGTAGAGGCTACCAGTAGCTCCTTCTTTCTTACCCCAGCACACCACCTACTGACATAACTGAGAGCGAGGAGATTTGGCAACAGTTAACTGAGAGAGAGCGAACTTAAAGCTTTTCTCCATAAAACCTGCAGTTCCCTCAGCAATGATATTGTGTATACCAAACAGCATAAATGACATTACATACGCCGTTACAGAAACATTGATAAAAGAGCAATCTCTCGGTCCACCAAAGCACATAATAATAAACTCCTCATTTCCCTGACCTACATTTTAACAAATATATTTACTAATAGCTCGGAAACCATTGGTTGATTTTATAAAAAATATATTTCAAATAAAGGGTTTATATTTGTAATATTATTATACATTTTCAATGATATGTTATTTCTTATCTCAAATATTTGCGGATATATGATCAAAATGGGAGATATACGCATAATGTAAAGTACTGTACCTTCTAAATCATTATCCCGGAAAATGAGATTCGCCATTTTGTTTATAATGTTTAACTGTGTCTGGATATGCATCTCAATCAAAATTGCCAGGGGAAGTTTTGAAAAAATAATTTTTCTTTTTTTCGCCCTTGAGTTGACTACCCTTAAATTTAGGGTTGGATATCTAATTACAAAAATACCCCTGGGTATCCCTCTAAAACCCCTAGATACCAAGTTTTAGCCTGATTGTTAAAATGGTTTCAGCTCTAGTCCGAGACAAAGACAGATGGAAAACAATTTTTTAGGTTTCAGGGGGTCATGAAACATCGACATACATCAAAATCTAGGATTCGATTTTTTTCGATCACAATACTTCCTTTCTCTGAGGTGTCGCGAAAAAGTAAAGACCGTACCAACACATTTGCATGAAGGGAGAGTGGGAAGCTATTCAGGACAAACCGTCTTGAAAAAACTGTTTAGGATTCGATCCCTGACCTCCTTGATCACCGACAAACCGGATTAGATGAGAATGACGCCTTTGTCCACGAGCCTGGGTATTTTTGTGGTATCACACCATCGACTTAAGTTATTGGCTCGTCAGATCCTACATATTTTTACTAACCAGTTAGGACGAGTATTTAGATTGAATATTTTTTATTTCAGACAAATTATGAGCAAAGTAGGCGTGTCTTGCAGCATTTCTTAATTAATTGTTTTAATTAAATACATGTTTATGCCAAGTTGCTTGAAATCGATAATTTTATACAAGTTCTTTAAGGTAGTGAACATATCCCCACAGACATGGTTTTAACTTAAATCATTTTGCTCTATTATGGGGAAAAGGCTAAAAATATACTTTGCGTGTATAATATTTATTTAAATAAAATTATAAGTTTATTGTTCATTGTTGTAAATTAAAATACATATTATATGTGAGAGAGATTAGCTTAGTATGCTTATTTCTATAATAATATTCTCTTTTTAGACTATTTTTGTTTATTAATCTATTCAGTTATGTATTTTATACAGTTCTCAATTGTTATGAAAATAAAAATGTTATAAACTGTTTTTTAATCTGTCTTTAAATACGTTAAATATAGTAATAATTTATTCAAATCTAGTATAATGAAATTACACTGATTGTTTTTTTAAGCACCACGTCTTACTACCCCTTAGGATTCCCCGCTCATTCACTAATTACGCTCATGTGGTATGTCATATATGATATAATATACACTGTTACTTACTCTATGGTATTAGGAGCTAGGAACACGGTTACAGAAAAATTGAGTAAAGAGAAAGATCTTTGTCCACCAAAGAGTATAAGAATCAAGTTCATTTTCAAAGACCTGAAATAAAAAGTATATATATATTTGATTATAACTCAGAAATTACTGGTTTTATAAAAAAAAATATTTCAAATAAAAGATTTGTATCTTTAATAGTAATACAACTTTACAATAATAAGATATTTTGTATCTCAAATAGTTGCGGAGAAATTATAAAATTGGATAATTTCCCCTATGTACTGTACATTACCCTCAAAGTAATTTTCATGAGAAAATGAAAATTGTCATCTTGCGTTTATAATAATAAATAGTGTCTAGATATATCATTTAATTAAAATCGTTTGAGCGAGTTTAGTGAAAATAGATTTTTTTTCCTCTGTGTGCCCTTCAATTTAGAGTTAGACATCTAATTCCAAAAATCCCTCTCGGGGACATTATGAACACCCTAGATACCAAGTTATAGCCCAATCGGTAAAATAGTTTCGGTTTTAGTTCTAGGTAGAGACAGACGGCATTGCGAAAACTACTTTTTTTTTTTCTGGGGGTCATGAAACGTTAACATTTATCAAAATCTTGAGTTAGAATTTTTTTACGATCGCAATAATTTTTCTCCGAGGTGTCGAGAAAAATTAAAAGTAAAAATATACCGTAGATTTAAGTAAATAGATAGAATAGCTTTTGAATTGTAACACTAATTAATTTTAAGGTAATTATAGTCTTGATGGAGCTCTATATTTGGTATGACATTTTCCTTTTTAGTTTTTTATTACAGGTCTCACTACCCGTCCGGGCTATACACTGATTGGGTAGGGACGAGGCGAGGAAGTTTTAGTTTAGTGGGAAATGTACTATAATTTGCGTGGAAATAGAGTTGCAAACTATTTAAGTAGCGCCTTCCAATTGTCGAACGTTTATCTCTCTGTAACCGACCTCATGGTATAGTGGTCATAGCTCTTGGCAGCTAATTTAGAGGTACCAAGTTCGATTCCCAGCTGGTAATGGAGGATTTTTTTGAAAGGGGAATAATTCCCAAGCTAACCAGGTTTTGGTTAATTAGGTTTAATTTGGGTTAAGCTTTTCATCGGCTCCACCCCGTCATATTCAGTACCATCATCCCCTCATCTCATCGGAACCTAGAAAGAGCCTCCATAAAAAAAGTACGTTTGGTTGTCTCCTAGACAACGGGACATAAGTAAGCTTACTGGCTAGTATTTCCGTAAACTGAGCTACACATTGAAATAGCCCAGACACGCCATTATTATCTCTCCGTCATCGGCAAACCAGACTAGATGAGCTTTGCATTAAGGCTGAGTGCTCACTGGTGTGTGCTCCTCCTGACGTCACCAAAGTAATTGGGCTCCACGTAGAGAGATCAAATTGCTTCATCGTTCTCGATAGCTCATTATCGTTGATACGAGTTAACAATCTGTCAAACAAGATTATTAATGTAATTTGTTGGAGATTCTGAAAACAAGTTGTATGGTTCTGACTTTTGTTCGCTATGAGATTATCATTCTACCAAATTTGTATTATCTCTTTTTTTTTTTAAATTTATAAAATATGTTTTTTCTTGGAGAGTAATTGTGGCTATTTCAAATATTTTAGATTTGCATATTTATTTTTAGATTTCTTTGAATATTTTATGAATATTTTTGGTTTCTAACATAAACATTGTCGTACATTTTAATTTGTTACGTTTTGATAAAATGAGTTATATTATTAAAATTTTTAATAAGGTCCTGTTTTAAGTAAATTGTAAAATACTGTCTAGAATATATATTAAAGAGAGTTACTGTCTAGTTTTAATACATTTTTTTCCCTTTATATGGATAGGGTGTTATATTTTTGGTTTGCCCCTATGTTGTGATAATAAAATTATCAGCTATTTTGTGAATTGACGTAAGTGTCTAGTAATAAAGGGCACGATGGATATCTGTCGCCCGTTTAAGTTTAGATTTGCGCGTGATTGTCTGCCTGAGCTGAGAAGAACCTTTTACTTCTCATTGTCTGATGTAAGCTGAGAGAGGAGATGCGGTAGTATGACACTCAACCCTCGATATGGTTGGATTAACGGTCACGAGCTGATAAGGAAACGGGTATAGATGTATTTTAAAATGTGTACAATCCATAGTGTAGTACTTTGGTGAGCACGGCTGACGTTATTTGGATCCTACTATACAATGAAGCCCAAACTAGATTTTATTCCAGGATGTAAAGTGAGGTTAGTGGCCAGTTGTTTGAAAATACAAACAGACTTATGATTGCTGTAACGTACACCAAGCTTGGTCGAGATGGTTCAACATTTCAAGTTTCCTTAACATGCACCAAGCTTGGTCGAGATGGTTCAACATTTCAAGTTTCCTTAAAGTGCAGCAAGCTTGGTCGAGATGGTTCAACATTTCAAGTTTCCTTAAAGTGCAGCAAGCTTGGTCGAGATGGTTCAACATTTCAAGTTTCCTTAAAGTGCAGCAAGCTTGGTCGAGATGGTTCAACATTTCAAGTTTCCTTAACGTGCAGCAAGCTTGGTGAGGATGTTTCAAGATTTTAAGTTTCCTTAACGTGCAGCAAGCTTAGTGAGGATGTTTCAAGATTTCAAGCTGCCTTACACGCCGAGGTGAATGGATATTAATTACCTTGATATATAAATAGAATGGTAGGTGATATAATCTTGCAACTGAAGAAATGGGACTGTATTTTGTCGATGGTGAACTTACCAATGTAAGTTATGTGGAGCTATGTTCTTCATATTTGTATTGATTAAATGCTTTTAGCTGCTTTTATCCTAAATATATGACAGATGTAAGACATCCATGATCTTGCTCTTGAATAAGGATACATTTGTGATGCTATTTACATAAACTATGGTGTGATAAGGATGACATAATTTTTCACTAACTATAATGTGATGTGACAACTAAGCATGTTATTGTATAATCTCGTCAAATGGAAATGATATGGGTTCAACAATTATACTGGTGGCTGATGTTAAGCAGCACTAGCTTGCTAGTGATGTAACGAAATTTTTAGTTACAGCACCACTACCTAGGAGGGAATGAAATTTAACGAACTTGATCTACAAATATGTTATAAACACTTTGCAACAGCACAGTTCAAACTTAATTTTATTTCCGTACAACATAATTAACTGTGGCATTCATCTGGAAAAGAGGGGGAGAGGCATCTCATTCTAATTTGACAAATCAAGATTAAATTTACATCCACTTTTAAAAAATGATGTTTCCCAACTTAGGTTTATGGTAAGGTTCTTGATTATTATGCTATACCGTGATGTACTGTATCAATCACCGTAAAATCCATCATGTCTGTATCGGGCAAATGGTAGTGGACTTCCGAATTTGATGGTTTTAACAAGGGGCGTTGACGTTCCTTCAATTGGAATACGTACCAAATACTGCAATATGCCACATACTTGTAGAGTCCTTGTTATTATAATATTACTCTGTCCAAAAATAATGTTGGAATCTTTCATGATAGGTTTATAAACAAACGATGAAAATCAATAATATATGCATTATTTAATTATTCTTAGTCTGGTAGTGCTCATTAAAAACATCAAGAACATCAAAAGTACTAAAGAATTTATTTGTAAAGTTTTGCCTATCCTGATTTTATAGGTAGGCCGTTTAGTAAATAAAACTTAATGCGGTTTTAATGCATTGACATACGCACTTTAAATTCACATCAAGCTGTAGTTGCATTCTTTAATAAGCAACGGGTAAACCTTTGTAATTAGATAAATTATGATGTAGCAATAAAACTTACGAGCCTTATTAGACAGATATATAATGATGTATAATCCAAAAATTATACATTTTTATGGCTAATATTAAGGTCTTAGCTTCTCCGATATTGGCCTGAAAAGTATAGTAAAAACAATACCGCGGAAAACTATTTCTACTGAAACTGATTGTTTTTATTACTCAAACTCTCACCAGATCAACAAATGTATCCATCTGAGAGATGTCTACAACCTTATCATATATATACATATATATATATATATATTTGTTCCCATTTGACTAGTATTTTCATTCTGTGTTATAAAAACCTATCATAAGCTATGGACCAGTACTTTATAACAAATGCTAACGAATAAATGCACTAGAAACTCGTTAATCCGAACTAATTGGGACCGAAGATTGTTCGGATTAGTGAAAACTCGGATTAAGTGGAAGGATACAGGTATACACTATCTTCACGAATTTTAAATTACAGTTGAATGACTTTAATAAAATTTTCATTGATTTAACTTATGTATAACACGTAATATGTACTGTAATTATTTTTTGCTACAGGAAAACATATTGTGTTTAATACAACATGTAAATATTAATAATTTATTATCAGATATAATTGTTTCTTACAGTTCTATTTTAACGTTGAGCTTGTCAAACGATAAAATATATCTAATTTGACCTAATTTTTTTTCCGAAAAGTGTGTTTGGATTATCCAGAATTTTGGACTACGGGGATTCGGTTTAACGGGATTTGGATATTGTTGTATAGGTGGTCTGGATTCATTTTAAGGCAGAAAAAAAAAATTAAAAATGAACTTTTTTGCCTTTTAATAAACGGTAGATTTCAAAATGGGTTTGCTCGTTGTATTTTTTTTAGCACCGCGTCTTACTACCTTTTCAGGACATTCACTGTTGTAAAATTAATTAAAATAATCTATAAATACTGTACATTACAACTAAAATTTATTCATAAAATAATCTATCATAATTTAATATCCTGGTATTCCAGAAAAATGTTACCGATGTAAAACCCAGTCGCCTTATCAAGACCAATGGAGAATCCTCCGATGTTGCCTACCCTTGTCACAATGGCAAAATGGATGAATTGAGAGGTTTGCCGGTGAACAATAATCCCATAGCCATAGGTAAGTAAGATTGTACTTAATGGAAGCAGATAAATGTTTGCTTTGGATAACAAGACATGAAGTGAATTTTCTTGCAAGGCGATTGCACTATATTTTACAACAAACTTTTTTTTTAGGGCCGAATGTTCATTTTATGAACAAGATCATTAATAGATTAGGAGACGCCTATCCTTTGTCAAACTACCTTCCATGTTCGAGAAGTAACCAAATTGGTTCTACAGTATGAAATGTTTTTAGATAAGACGTTACGTGAATCTCTAAACATAAAGTTAAGTTATAAAACGCGATCATCAAAAATGTAAACTACTTAGTGTACACTTAATTTGGCGTTATTTCCAACGACATTAATATTAATATTATGATTGATTACGAGAGTTAATACAAGTACCAGCTTCACTTCAGCATTGGACTTGAATGTGAATGTTCTTTATTTAAAAGACAACCAAAACATTTTATGGGCAACAAACTAAGTATAGTAGAGTTCAGATTATCCTACCCAAACGGGACCGGCATCGGCAGGGGGTCGGATAAAACGGAATATCGGATAATCAATGGTCGGGTAATTCTGGACTCTATTGTATGCGGTGCATTAATAGACAATAATTCAACTGTCCAAACCCTTCTTTATTTTATTTATTTTTTATTTATTTGAGGTATTTAACATACACTTTCTGAACTGACTTATTGATCAGCACAAGATAATTTCTATGAGCGAGAAAAAAAGGGCCTAATAATTTGCTGGGAAAAGCATTTTCACATTTTTCCTCACCCAAGACCAATCCGCTGACTCCGGCTTGGTTTGAAACATCAAAAAGTGTTTGTTCTTTGCTAAACTGGAAAAATATTATGTGTTTTCCACACAAAATAGAAATAATCAAGCGATTTTGTGCCTATAACTTATTAGTATTTGTAAATAATTTTAATGACACTTGGAAAATATTTTAAAAAAAACTTGATATTCTTACAGAATGGGCCCAAAACAATTAGACCATCAGTAACTTGAAAATTAACACTTTAAATGAAAGATAAATATTCACTATCTAAATAAAAGCAAACTATATACAACACTTTTTCACTTTTTGAAGCTAATATCGCTCAGGTAAGCTACACCGGACGTCAGGCAAACCTCAGTACGTTGTCCATCACTTTCCTTAGCATGTATCGTCTAATTGTTTCCACCTCACCCTGTACAATCTTTCTGAGAAAAGTTTTGGGATAATGGATGGTTCTCATTAATGAAACATAAGACACTTAAGTAATTTCATCCTAATAATTTACCTATCTCCCACCATTATTTTAAGATACATGAAGTGTCTGAAATCATATTAACGTTTCTATGAACTGTCATTAGATAAGGCCAGGGCTGACTTTAGGGGTGTGCGAACAGTGCGACCACACAGGGCCCCACGATTTAGGGGGCCCCACGATTGCTTAAGTGATAGTTAGGAAAAAACAAGTTGGTTTGGGATATTTTTGCTTGCGTGCTTCCTCTATAGACGAACTGCAGTTTTTCTTTACTGTTCCGGCTCCATGGCTGCACGTTGTAATTTACTTTGAGTAAACTTTAACATGCGTTTGTGTTAGTGATATAAGTCGCACACGTAAATGATATATTTTTTGTGTTTTGTTCGAAATTGTACTTTGAGTGTTTGGGGTAGTGTAATTTAGTTGCGTGTAGTATTTAGTGTGGGCGGTAATGTATCGTGAGCGTGAGAATATTTGAAAATTGTTATGTAGTAGGGGTGTACTGATACAAATGAATTGTTATCGGGCGATTATTAGTGCATCGGCAATTAATCGTAATCGGAAATTATTATGCCGATTAATTGTTTTTTAAAGTAAAATTTAAAGCAAAATTTTCTAGGTAGGAGTTTAGTGATCAAAATCGCAAATAAACACTTATATACACACACTGCATCTTGGATGTGAACCATTTAAAGATTACATAGCCAGATAAAAAAATATAAGTTCATATCGTTGATAAAACCAACAATCTAGTTCCAACTTTCATCGGTTACGCAGAGATCAATCAAAAATTAAGATTATTAAAGCTTTAACTGTTGATTTTTTTTAAAAATCCTTTTGTATTAGCTACATTATCTGTTATCATTCTCTTAAGCATATTTCCCCATAGTTATTAATAAATAATTGATAATCGGGACTAATCGGTGTAAATAATCGTAGAATGAACAATTATTTTAAACAAGCGGTAGTTGGCTTTACTAAATCGGTACACCTCTAGTAAGTAGGTTCAAACAAGAAACAGCTGTAATAATATAAAACAAATTCGTTTTACAATTCCGGGGGGGATAGGGGAGGGGAGAGCCCGATAACTGGGGGGGCCCCAAACAAATTTTACCCAGGGTCCCACGTGTGCTAAGAGCAGCTCTGGATAGGGATGTATGTAACCCATGGATTTATACTTCTACGATTTGATCGACTTACTCATAATTTAATTTAGTGACACTTTATCCGAAACTGAATATGCAATCGATCTATACCAGCATACAAAAGAAATTAACATAACAACTTGGCTCTCAGATTACATTCAATTCATGTAAAGTTATCTGCTAGGAATATTTAAGGCTTGATTGACCAATCAAAACTATCCTATGGATACATCTAAGAAAAACTATTGTATTGTAAAATAAATATCTATTAGACTTAATATCTTTGTATTCATGAATATAAATTAGTTGAATGGTTTCTTATAAACATTATTGATAAAATGTATGTGTTTTATTTATTCAATTTAAATCTAATTTCTTTTCACTAAACTTATCGAATTGGTCAAACATGGTTGCCAAAGGCTTATTAGTCAAATATTCCTCATCAAATTGGATTAAGTCATTGTACACAATGCTAACAAGCCTCAAATATTAATGATAAATGCATGCCAACGTGTCACTAGTTAACTTTTTTCTATTTGTACTGGATGGCTATAAAGTCTGTACACATAGTAAAATACACAGACACACAAATATAGGTAAATATACCTGCTTATACGCGTTTCTAACACTTAGAAACGCCAGAATACATAAAATAATTAAGTGGCATTACAAAAAATGTTATTATTGCTGTTCAGATTGCTTGGTGTTCTTTTTTTTTTTTTGGCCTAATCCAAAATGTATGGCCACCCTGTAGATGAAGTTAATAAACCATATTTTGTTTTACGATGCTTGTGTAGTAAATTTAAATATTGAAAGAGCACTGCCAAGCTGGAACCACATAACGTAAGTCTCTCATTTCGTTAAATTAAAATTATCATTCGCCTCATTTTACAACGGGGTAATAGAACAACTTTAATTGAAGAGTCATAAAAATATAATTTGTGCCAATATATTTCAGCCTTACTCTCTAAGTGGCCATACAATCGGTGATGAATACATTCAAATAAATGTATCTCTGGTCAAGGCTTAATTAGCTGTGGTTTGAGTACATCTCTATTAGAAATTAGGGTTAAAGCTCTTGATTATTACAGATATGTTTAGAATTGTTAAATCCAAGCTACAGGTGCCCATCAGTGACAAAAGATAGCTTGCTTACAATTCATCACTAACCTGGTGCTAGATGACATCGTTTATTAGTATATTTTAGACCATATTTTTATTAACTTCTTTTCACATTAGTTTAATGCAAATAAAACTGGAAAATTTTCGAAACAATCAAGTTGGCTCCAAGTGACTTCAGCTATGCTCAATAAGGAGAAACGCACTATATCGTAATGACACCACTGACGTATACCTACTAAAGGGCCAAATGGCTTCAGATCCATACTACCAGCAGTTTACAATAAATAAGACGAGAAGCACTTCATCAGTACAGGCGTGAATCTACAAGGAAGATTAGACGAAAATTAACAAAAATGTTTGGTTTCTACGAGTAACGTAAGCTATTGTTATGAGTTTGTAATGAGGATGGAG
The DNA here is from genome assembly GCA_902151455.1 of Timema bartmani. NCBI lineage: Eukaryota > Metazoa > Arthropoda > Insecta > Phasmatodea > Timematidae > Timema > Timema bartmani. The sequence continues at coordinate 53,580 of CABFWB010003952.1, forward strand.
AAGGAGAGGATGCCAAAGAAAATGATGGAAATTAATTAGTTAGAAAAAAGACCACAAGGGAGGCCAAGAAAGAGATGGGAGCAGCAGATAGCAGAAAGTGTGTGAGTGAGAGGAGAAGAATGGAAGCAATTAAAGGAGGAATAATGGTGTAGGATGGGGGAAGATTAAGGCATTTTACTAAACTGACCTTGCCCAAGGCTGAATACAGTTGATGATGATGATAATTATGCTGATTGCTATGTGATATTATTTACTGATAAACTGTGGTCTTAGAGTTTACTTTCCACATCAAGCGATCCAATCTCTACTTGGCTTCATTTGTGGGCATTGACAGACTATCAACAAAAGTAATTATGAATGATAAAATTCTATCGTGGAAGTGGATTAAGATTGTTTAGGAAAGAGAAACATGTACCGCTATGCCAAGCAGATCTGTGGTAGTGCTTCATGGCTGTCACAAAGTCATCTAATCAAGCGTAACCCTAGTTTTGAATAGTAATAATCATCCGTCGGTGAGTGTTGCCAGGGTGGAGAGATGATAAATAGTTTTCTTGATTTCATTGAATCAAGACCTTGAACCTGTTTCACAAAGGGACAAGTCTTGCTAAGCGACAAATTACTGGTCCAACGACGAAAAATTTCTAGTAGTTTTAAATCTTGTTTATCTGAGTTATTTCGTCTACTAGTTGCTTGTCAAATTAAGACTAGTCAAGGTGACAAATGTTTTCGAGTAATAACAATATGAAATGCATCTGCGATGATACAGAAAATTAAATATAGTAAGAGTGTATTGTTTGACTCTATTAACAATGAAATCAGTAAACAATCAAATAGTTAACAAAGGCAGGAAGTAATAGTTCTAACAGGCGCTATAGGATTTATTTCCAGCAGTGAGCCATGTAAATACATTATATACGTCATGTGATGCTACGGGTGCAAATATTAATAGTGACACATACTAGCAATACTTATTGTCTGTCTAATCTAAAAAATATGTAATGATTTTTTTTATTACTTAACTTATGATATCCTTTACCGGGAAAGTTACAATATCTTTTTCGGGCGCGTGTGTTTGTAGACTTTTAGCCACCTTGGTGGCACAGAGCGTTGCCCATGGTACAACTATGGAGGTTGTCTACACGTCGTACGCGCAATGAGACGATGTTATGATAGGTATTATGAAGGTGTGGAGCCAGGAGTGATCTTAAACCTAACCTAAGCCTACTTAACCAAACCCTGGTGACCATTAGGATAGTTCATATTTCGGGAAAATAACCATGGAACAGCCGGGAATCGAGCCCGGGACTCTTAAATGCGTAGCCAGGTGCCCTGACCACTATACCACGTGGCTGGCCACCATCACTGATGATAAGATACGTCTGATTATGTTCATGCATTAAATAGAAATTTAACTAATTAACCAATTTACTTTTAAAATAAACCATCTAAAACACTAGACAAGTGATAAAAAACTAATAATTTAAAATATTGTAGTTTCAAATTCCAAGAAACAACTGAAAGCTCAACATTGGTTTGTGGTGTGTCCGCCAGGTGTCAACGCTGGCACTATGTTTCTTCTCAACAAAAACAGCGCCATCGTTTAGCCGACTAAGTGAAGTGGAATGGAACAACTATCATGAAATTGATCACCAGGTATGAGTATATTATTACTATTATAATTAGTACCACGTCTTACTACCTGTTCGGGTTATACGCACTTACGCTAATGTTGGCCTATAATGGTAGGGTGATTGTGAATGAATTGCAAGATCTACTTTTTAACGTGGAATCCGAACCAAGGTGGAGGCCTGGCATTCCTCACATTCCCAAGTTGTGATTAATACACGTCTTGTCAGAGCTGAAGGAAGGGTTTGACAATCAGATAAATATGTGCCGGGACCAAGGGTTGAACACTGGACCCCCAGCACAGAAGTCTGACACCTTACCCCTAGACCACCAGGTCACCAATGGTATGAGTATATTAAAACTAAATAGAAATACTATACAGAGTGTACAAAAATTCAAGCAATTCCTGTTCAGAGCGTCCTACCAGGTGACATATTTTGTTGCTGAATTAGACAACACGAAAACACATAAAATTATTGAAAAGTTTGAAATACAATTGTAATGTGTTGAAATTACAACTAATAACATGGCATATACCGTAGTATGAAGAATTCGCAATTCTAGCTCTCAGGTAAAGCTTATATTGGTATTAATAGACTTTTCCTGAGCCTTTCTCAATGTTTGATATTCATTCTAAGCATCAAGCTTGTGTTAAATCGTGAGTCGTTCAACATTACACCCATTATCATTGCTGAGAGAACTGCACGTCTTATGAAGGAAAGACATATCTTCTCTCTCTTGGTTAACTGTTGCCAAATCTCCTCGCTTTCAGTTGAATCGGTGAGTGGAAAAAGGATAACATTCCGGCTTCCCTAGGTTTCTGTAATACGAAAAAAAAAGTTTACTGACAAAACTATAGGTTTTATTAAAAACATAACTATTAGGCAATTGTGGTCGATTGCAAGTTTTTTAACATATACGTTGGCACTGGGTAGCTCCACATGATTTTGTTTCTTCAACTTGAAAGTTCCATACATCAGACCGTCAATGTATTCCATAGCCTTGACACAGCCTTTCATCTCCTCAGTTTATATAAGATGTATATACTTATTAATTCTGAAAGTCATAATTTCTTCTCAATTTATTTTTATGTTGGTGACCTTTTGGTCTAGGGGTAAGGTGTCAGACTTCTGTGCTGGAGGTCCGGGGTTCAATTCTTGGTCCCGGCACAGATTTATCAGATTGCCAAATCCTTCCTTCACCTCTGACAAGGCGTGTATTAATCACAGCTTGTGAATGTGTGGAGTGTCAGGCCTCCACCGTGGTTCGGATCCCACGTTAAACTGTAGGTCCTCCATTTAAATCTCACAATCACCCTACCATTTTACATTAGCGTAAGTGCGTATAAACCGAACGGGTAGTAAGACGCGGTGCTAATAATAATAATAATAATAATAATAATAATAATAATAATAATAATAATAATAATAATGATAATAATAATAATTATTATTATTATTTGCATGTTTTCTTGAAAAACTGCGGCCACCAGTCCTTGATGTTGAGTATCGTTTTGAAGCCTTGATTTTGGGGATGAATTTACTGGCAGTTAGAATGATTTCATACTGGTCTCTTGTACTCTGGTCTTATGTTTCGATAAACACTTTTATTTGATAAAGAGCCGCTACTTGATTATTTTGTATGGTGGCAGCCTTATCCCTAAAGAGTATTTTCATTACAATAACAAAACGTAGGATTATACGGTATTGGAAACATATTATTTAATTATAGCTTTACTAGCATTTTTTGTTGTTGAAAGAACCAATACATGAATTGTTTTCAATATTTCATACGTCTTAATTATTTCTGTCCAGCGATGACACGTCTTTCTACCGCATCGCACGATCAACGACTGTGAAAATGAATGGTCCAAGATACAAGTGTTATTTTTATCAGTTCTACAAGCTCACTGTTGAGTATAAAAAGATTAACATTTCAGGAATCTTATCCTTCTTCAACTCAACGAAAACCTCTAGGACGATCTTAAGCATGAAGTGAGACAAAATTATAAACTTTTTTCATACATTCGATAGCCATTTTATAGGGTTTTCTGTAAGCTATCTCAGGTTAATTTACCATATCCATGGATTGTTATCCTTTTTATACTAACCGATTCAGTTATGTTTAAGGTGGTGTGCTGGGATAAGACGGATCTATTGGCAATCTCTACTAATCAGCGTTGCAAAATTTGAGGGGATATTGACCACACAAAAACGAGAGAATGACAACGCTGCTACCCAATAGTAACCATGCAGTTCCCTCAGCGATGATATTCAGTGTAGCTTATTGATTGCGCCTATATTGCTAAAGTCTGAACTCAGTCACTTGAGTATTTATAAAATATACCATAACGATGTCCTTTCAAGCTTTTACAATCTCAGGATGGAACTACAATGATATTTATTCAGGCCGAAAATAGTGTCATAATTTTATTATATGAGGATATTGTCCTTAAATTATCCGATTGTTTCCAAACCAATGTTTAAGTATTTTTTCATCAGAAGGTACAGAGAAGAATGTAAAGTAATTCTCACTTGCTTAGCTGCTAGTATTGTACAGTACCTATCATCCCGGATGAATACACTTTTTATCCCGTTTTACCATTGATCATAGTTTTAATGCAAAATAAAGTCAGCTTCCACTACAATAGTGAAACAAGACGAATTCAAAATATGTACCACTAGATGCTAGCGATTTTCAGCGATTGTTGTAAACAAAGGCTTCACCGTTTAATATAGTAAGATTCAGGTTGGAATAACCTTTTAGAAAATGAAAAAAATAAAAATAATAATAAATGGAAAATGGGGCTTAACAATGATAATATTTTACTTTACTAATATTTTTATTATTATCATTATTATTATCATTACTATGGAAACAATCTGCTGTTATATCTATTTATAAAAAAGGGGCAAAAACAAATGCTTGTAATTATAGACCAATTTCTCTCTCAAACACTTTCTCTAATTTATTCGAGAGAATCATACATGAGCATACTTTCCACCATCTTAAAAATAAACTTTCAGATAATCAATATGGATTTATAAAAAATAAATCTAATGTCATTAATTTAGTAGATTTTCTTGGTCATATTGCCCCTCAAGTCTCTGCCCAAGGTCAGGTTTATGATGTTTATTTTGACCAAAGTAAGGCATTTGACTTATGTCAGCATAGTATTGTTCTCTCTAAACTTGGTAATTTTGGACCTTATCACTCATATGTAAATTGGTTCGGTAGTTAGTTGCATGAAAGATCATTCACTATTAAAATTGATTCACACACCTCAAATATATTTTTAGCCCCCGGTGGCATAACAGAGGGTTCTAATTTAGGTCCTCTTCTCTTTAATGTGTTTATTGATGACATTGGTAAATATTTTAACTCATCTAGTTATTTACTCTTTGCTGATGATGTGAAATTATTTAAAAATATAAAATCAATTGCAGATTGTATAGGTTTATAAAATTATGTAAATGGAATTCTACAAAAGTCTTTTGAAAATTGAATGTCTATCATTAAATCTAAGACCAAATCTATATCTTTTACTAGTAAAATTAATCCTCTCTTTTTTACTTACAAATTGGGCAATGAAAACATAGCTCGCACCGTTTATATTAATGAGCTTGGTGTTCTTCTAGATAAAAAACTTTATTTCCACTATCATCTTGACCATGTAATTTTCTAATTATATGTAAATTACTTGGACTTATTTAATTTATTACTTTGTCATTTAAGAAAGTTGACTGTTTTGTAAGTCTGTACCACGCCCTGGCTAGGTCTAAGTTAGAATATGCTACTATTGCTTGGAATTCCATTATCTTAACTGACTCTCTTAGGTTAGAAACGTTCAAAGGAATTTGTCGCTGCGTGCAATGATAAATTTTTTACTAACTGGATTATTATGATTATGACAGAATTTGAAACCTCTTAGGGCTCCAAACTCTTTTTGCGTTGACTTTATTGTGATGCCCTTTTTGTTTTTAATATTTTCAGTAGCAAAATTTCTTGCAAATTTGCCCTTGATCATGTAGGAGCTCACATCCCTTCTCGGGCTTCTAGTAATCCAAAATTAATTTTTTTCAATATCTCTTATAAGTCGTTGTATCCGTAGCGCCAATTCTAGATTTGTCGAATTCGACTTCTATCATAAAAGGAAAGCTAAACTCAGAGAGTTATTTAAGGTACTCCCATATCAATAATTAATCATGTAGAGGTTCTGCCTATAATATTTAAATTTACAATGTTCTGATTTATTTTTGCATATTGTTACTGCTTTTAACAACTCTTTAGTTATGTTTTAATATTAATATTTTTTATTCTTATCATTTTTAATTACCATTTTTTTCCTAACTATTCGTCAGTATATATAATAGTCCAGCTATTATTTTTTATCTTATTTTCTCATGTAATTATATATATTTGTAAGGTACTTGTGTACTTTCCAGAGCTGGCCTGTTATAGGCCTTACGACTGTTGGCCAGCATTATAGTCAAGAAAATTGAATTGAAATTGAAATTATTATTATTATTATTATTAATAATAATATTATTATTAGTAGTAGTAGTGATATATTACCTAAAAAAAGTGACAGCTGCAGATTACATGGTGACCTGGTGGTCTAGGAGTAAGGTGTTGGACATGTGTGCACGGGGTCCGGGGTTCAATCCTCGTTCCCGGCACATATTTATCTGAATGCCAAACCCTTCCTTCACCTCTGACAAGACGTTTATTAATCACAGCTTGTAAATGTGTGGAATGTCAGGCCTCCACCGCGGTTCGGATCCCACGTTAAAATATAGTCCTCCCATTTCATATCACAATCCTCCTACCGTTACACATTAGCGTAAGTGCGTATAACCCGAATGGTTAGTAAGATGCGGTGCTAATAATAATAATAATAATAATAATAATAAATAATAATAATAATAATAATAATAATAATAATAACAATAATAATAATACAGATCACATGACTTGACGTATGAATATAATAGTATTGTGTTAGTAACTTTTGTAGGCTAATCAGACCCATATTTAAGGGAAGGCGACAGGGCTAACATTCCAGGGACTCCACAAATTGTTGCAATATTTTACTTTTTTCGCTCTTGGCTCTATTTATTGCAGTCACGGTAAGATCTTAAAATAAATATTTTAACTTACTTTATCAATTTTTATTTATTTCAGACAAAATATTATTTACTTACTAAAGGCATGTGTGGCAAACAAACATCTCAGACTGTGATTTCCAAAAGATAAACAACACCTCTAGATCACAGCGAATCTAGTGGCTACAAATTGAATTATAAATATAATTTACTGTTATGACAATACAGTATTTCCTTGAATCACATATTTAACGATGGGCTCTTAACGATTAATTTTGTAAAGAAAAGAATTATAATGTCGATGCATTGAAGATAAAAATATTTATTTAGTGTTGGGGCATCAAATTTGTACAGCCCCGAGGCCCCCACAGATATAAATGCGGCCCTGTTTGTAACTGTCAGAAATAAATCCGGCCATGTTTGTAAATGTCAGAAATAAATCTGTCCCTGTTTGTAACTGTCAGAAATAAATCCGGCCCTCTTTGTAAATGTCAGAAATAAATCTGTCCCTGTTTTTAACTGTCAGAAATAAATCCTGCCATGTTTGTAGCTGTTAAATATAAATTAACCTCTGAATGTAACTGTCGGAAATAAACTCGGCCCTGTTTATAATTGTCAGAAATAAATCTGGCCATGTTTGTAAATCTCAGAAAAGTTTCTTCATATCTGAATTGGACTCTATCAATTCTATTGTAGGCAGTATAGACAGTCGTCAAAGAGAAACCACGTCGAACCAAAAATAAGAGATACTAGGAATAGTTTTATTACATTATAGCATTCTTCGGTTTGTTTATAAAAGCTATTGTTTGTGTTTCTTATGAATAATCCAATGTGAATGTACCTGTAAGGGTCCCGGTACGTACGCCTTTGGCTATGACGTGGAAGATTCTGCGACGGGGAATGTCCATTATAGACGAGAAGAACGTCATGCCAATGGCACAGTGACAGGCAGCTATGGGGTCCTAGAGGAAGATGGTATGGTGCGAGTTGTTAACTACATTGCGGACCATCTGGGCTTCAGGTGAACATATATATTTAAGGCCCTTATTTGGATGATGTATCATATCATACATAACAGAAATGCTCATATGCACATAAACTCTGTTCATGAGCCCCTCGTTGAAGAAGTGTATGATTTATTGGTCATTTTTTGATCATTTGGGATTTTAAACTTATATTTTCAAGTTTTTAAATACACCGTTATACAATAATTCTTGTTTTGAAAAACTGTTACCATATGTATTATACAGCTCTTTGAACAGTTTTTAATGCTGTTTATAGATATGTATTCAGAATATTTCTATCGCCCTTGGTTAGAAAGAAATAGGTAGTTCAAAAAATTTTACTTTTTATTCACATACGAAACCAATATTACTTTAATAATTACGAACTTTTTTTAAATTTAGCCGATACTTCCATTTGTAATTAGTCTCAGGCACATCCCTGATAATACTCTAGCAGTAATCTGCCAGCATATTAACACTCCACTTTCCTTGGTACCATTTTTACATAACAGCATTCTCTTGGTGAAAACGATCTCCATGATGTTCGTCACCAAGATTTCGTGGGGAAAAATACAAATACATATAAAATGTGAATCTTTAGTGTCATGTCGCACCCAATTATTTCATATGTCTGAGGGAAATTACCCACGATTTCCTAAAAGCTGTGTGCTTTATTGTCTACTAAGAAATTGCTGGCTACATCTTTGAGTTCTGTTCACGTTGCTATTTCAACTTCATTCAGAGTAGAATAGCAAGTTTCCCTATTTTTGGACCAACAAAAATTCCTTCTTTTTTTAATCCTTTCCTCACCCAAGTGGGGGAATTTCTGCTACATATATAAAAAAAACAGGTTAATCTTTCTTTATAGCTTTGACAAAGTTTTTTTTACCATACCACTTTATATATCAAGTGGTGGTAAGATTACTTTTTTGACATCACATAAACAGATCGTGATCCCCCCGGGGTCGGTTTCTGACCTTTACTCTAAAATTTCACTGAGTGGTGTTTGTATTGACTCGGCTATCCCATTCACAAATAAACCACCAATTCTTTGTATATCCTAATCTCATGCCTAACAGGATTGCTATAACTTTTAAAACACCACATATTTTCCAATCGTGCTTTTTGTAGTTTATTTTGTGAAATATGTTTTTCATGTTTTCTTAAGTCTCCTTCATTTGCAATGCGTAAGCAATTGGTATGAAGGGATGTCTGTTACCATTGTGAAGAACTGCTTCTATACTATGCTTTGATGAACTAACGAGAAGTCACCACTCATTGGTATTGTAATCTTGTCCTATTGCAGCCATGACCGTATCAGTATCTACACAGAACTACATCACCAGATGAAGCAAAATACTGAATACCTTTTTTGCCGATATCGAAATAATAAAATATTTGTATTCTTCTGCAGCAGGTTCCAGCCTTAGTAACCCTAGCAATTCAGCTGGACTCTTAACTAAGTTCAAGTCTCTTACTAAGTTGTTGAGCTCATCTTGGTTCATTTTATGTCAATGGCTGAAAGTCAGGATCGTTTATGTCCTGATCCATAGAGACCTGCAGGTTTCTACTGTTTTTATCATCAACATTCCATGTTTCAGATGGTTTAGAAACTGGCAGGTTTTGACTGTGAAAAACGGGTCTGATGGCGGAAGGCAATTATGGATATTATATGTTATGTTTAGATTTTAAGTGAATTTCAGTTAAATTGGTTAAGCTGACCACATCAAACCCTATATCCGTAAAAGTTGGCCCTATCTTTGACAGCAGGTGGCGGCCGCTAGATCGGTATAACTCAAATGCGAGCTGGCATTATGGAAAAGACAGCAATATGGATTGAATAGTTTTCAAACACAAACCAAGAAATAAGATACTAATACCAAAATGGTTTATACTATAGGGTGGGGCCTAAACGATTAGTAACTTGAAAACTCACACTTTGATTGAAAATTAAATAGTCACTAGCTAAAATAAAATAAAACTATATACTATACTTTTTGAAGATAATGTGACTCAGGTGAGCTCCACATGACGTCAGGAAAACCTCATCACGTTGTTCATCACTTTCCTCGGCATAGACCGTCTAAGTGTTTCTGCCACCCTGTACTATTAAAACAGGTTTATTTATTTTTGTTATTGACATATTTTATACCTAAGCCCTAAACAATCTAACTTCATTTTCAGAATAACCGAAGAGAAGAATTCTCAAGAACGGAACGATTTGTCAAGAAAAGCCAGAATCCTCTTTAGCAATTGCAACTATCCTTGCAAGCTTTATAGTTTTATGTGCATATGTTGAATCTACAAACACTAGTCCATATCAAATATACTTTCAGCCCATTTTCCTCTTGGGAAAATGTCTATGTTTTTAAAATAATTCATTCAAATAAATTGAGTGCATTGTAAAATTTACTCGAAAACCTTCCTTATACATCTTTAGTGTTTCAATAGTTTGTAGAAGCAGAACATGGCCGTCAATGTTAAAGACTTCCCAATATTATATACAAGGGCATTTTTAACTTTTAATAGAGTTCGAGTCTAGTTTGAATGAAAACCATTTTTTTTTTCGAGTTTCTGTAGTATAGAACAGTATTATTTTTTTTTTAATTCAAGTTGAATTTCTGTAATAGATTACTACATGAAACATAAATAAGTACAAACATAATTTTTTTATTAACATTTTTTAGTGAAAAAATTTAGTTACACAAATTCAAAATTTAAATAATTTTTTTATATAATTTTAGAATTTGTTTTAATTGGACAAAAATAAATATTGAGAAACTATATTTGCTATGAAATTATATATTAAAATTGAATATTAAAAATAACTAAACTAGGAATTTTTGGAAAAGAAATAAAAAGTTCCTAGTACTCAAATTTGCTTAATTTTGTAAAAATCTTTGAGTCAAGTTCAAGAACCGACTAAATTTTGACACGAACAAATTTTAGAGTACTCATACATCCCAAGTATAAATGTAATTAGAATTACATCCACCTTGGTGGATGCTTGGTCTAAGGTGCTACTCCAGCATTAAAATAAACTGCCAATAACGGGGAAATCGAGGTTTGAATCTCGGTCGGGTGTAGTGAGGGTGGTTTTTCAAAATTGGTTTTCCACTCTCTCTCTACGAAAATTTGAGCACACTTCCAATAAATGTAGCCTTCCTCATCACTAAAACCATTAGCGTAATTGGTAAATAAGCGTTTAACCCAAACTGGTAATGAGACCCCATGCTAAAAATTATAACACATACAAAGTTGATTAACTTGAAAATGATTCGATATAAACTTAAATAAAACAATTTTCCTAGTGCTATAAATGTTGAATGTTTGTTTTGAGCTCCACATTTTACTACACATCTGGGCTATCCTCATAGACAGGTGTTTGGAAACTCATAGCCCAAACGGCACACATAGCTTGTTTGAACCAATATTAATACAAATCCCTATACATTAATATCTGGAAACTATGATAATACCTTTAAATTGTGTCCAAAGTATCGGCGTACAGCACCGGGATAGCAAAGCTTTTTAAGTATGCGTGGACAACAGGTTGCATAGGATTAAGGTGCGTGGCACTGCACACCTCTATATCTTGGAGCAAGGCAGCAGAACATACCACAATTATAGTAAACAACACACCAGTCCGTCTAGAAATGCGAATCCGTTCTGAGGTTCATCATTAACGGTCCTACACCACAGAAAGTGCTTGCTAATATTACATGTGCAGTGCCACGCGCCTAACTCCTATGCAACTTGTTGTACACGCAAGCTTGAACAGCTTTAGCAATCCTCGCGCTATACGCCAAAACTTTGTACACAATTTAATTGTATTAGCATAGTTTTCCGGATTTAAGAGTATCGGGATTTTGTATTCCTTTTGGTTCAAACAATCTATATGTGCAGTTTGGACTATGAGTTTCCGAACATCCTGTATCCAATAATGAGGTATGGAGGAGGAGGTCAATAATGATTAATATTGTTTTTGGAAAACTGTATACGTGGCATGTTTAATATATTTTTCTCTCCTTGTTTTTCTAAAAAAAAAAGTACACCATACCTATAATCCACCATGTAATGGATATTAGCTCTTTATGAGTGTTCAAGTACGTTTTGAATATATATTTTTTCATTTATTTGAAATATTTAACTTGCACTTTCTGAGCTGACTGATGATATCAGCACACAACTTAGTTTAACTTAAATATAGAATAGACACAGCATCCAGCGCCCGGCCATTAATTTATCAGTGTGAAATATGAAACCCACAATTCACTAATGATACATTTTTCGGCCATACCAGTAATCAAACCAAGTACCTTTAGCTCAGTAGACAAGCACTCTACCAACTGAGTTTAAGTTTGATAAACATTTTTTTTAATACCAACTTTGCTGAAGATCTCTTTCATAGTATCAAAATAGTTTAATTTTTTTTAGAATTTATTGAAGTTTATTGAAGTTTTACTAATACATCCTTTTAATCTCAATGCATACTATAATATTTTTAAAAACCAACAAAAAACTTAGAGAAGGTCCCCTAAGATGTTTAGGGTTCGAACTCCAGACGGGTGTATTAATGGTATTTTTCTATTATGGTCTCCCACTCTCCCTCCAAGAAAATGCGGATAAATTTAGTATGATTATACCTTCTTAAACCTTACCCCATTAGCATCATTAGAATACATATACACCGGACGGGTAGTAAGATGCAGTGAAGGATAAAAATTAGCACAGGGACACAGAGCCGACCAGACGCTCAGTCTCCGGGTTATATACAATGGTTGCGTTCCGGGGTAGAGCTTGAGTCCTTCAACACTCGTAGCGCTAGGTGCCATCAAGGGGCATTGAAAAAAAAGCTCAGTTTAGACATGGTTTCACCAACGAGAAGACACAATATCCTTCTCGAGTCAATCGGCCCTCTTCCTCAACCCAACCCACTCTTCACATTATCCTACCTCACAGCGTCATTGGGAGTGCTTGAGTCCTTCAACGTGGGTATCGCTAGGTGCCATAAAGAGGCATTAATTAAAAGCTCATTTTAAACATGATCTCATTATAGAGAAGTAAACAAAAATCCTTCTAGAGTCAATCGGCCAGCTTTCAAAAAGCTAGGTTCAGGTAGCGACTCAACATAATCCTACCTCACAAAGAGCTCACACAGGCTGCACATTATAATTATAATGGTATATTTATGGTGAACATGTTAAAAGTGATTCGTTTAGCAAATGAAGATTTGGAAGTGCTCTTATCACTGAGTATTCACACTAACGAGCCCCAGTGTTGATGGATTCAACCTGGTTCAAGTGACGTAACGAATCTCCCATAAGGCTGAAGATCTGGTGTAGCCTTATCTGTGAACAGGGCTTTTCCACCCACCACATTCTGGCTCCAGGTTAAGATTCGGATAGACATCTTGAGGTTTTGCAAATCTCTCTTCCAAGTAGTTCCATGTATTATTACCTCGCCAGAAGTGCGCTGCAGTAGTTATGGCATTTACCACACCGATCCCGCTCACAACCTCTATTTTACCCCCTTTTCAGAGTGTACTTACATTCCATAGACACACCCCTTCCATAATCCTTTCAACTTTGTTGCTTGCTACTCAACAAAAGACAAGTTATCATCGTTATTCCCTCCAAGGAGTGATGCAGGGTTTTGAGCCGAAATATCGGGGTCTGTAGAGTGACGTTCAAAGTCAAACGACAAGGGCTCGAATCCCTGTCAAGGTATAATGTTTCTGAGTTAACTTAGGAAATCATTATTTACATTAAATTGTGACATTATTATTTAGTTTATCAATTACTGTAGGAATATATAAAAATATATTTTCTTCCCTATACTTAAAAGAAATATAGCAATTTCTTTTTGTTTTTTCAGTGACATAGTTTTTACGGTCCCAACATACGCTAATTATTAAAATACATGTTATAAGGAGGATAAAATTTAAATAAGTGCACCACATTTTGTTTATAGAGAAGACACTTTGTTCTAGGTGATATCCTGATAAAAAAATTTGAAATATCTTTAAAAAAATTAATGAGTTAGAAAGAGGTAGCCAAATTTGGTGAAAAATTGCAATTTAAAAAATTTTATTTCAATTAAATAGATTTTACGTACTATACGCCTACTTCACTTTAAAATTGGCCCCATTGTTAACTTTATTCGAACATCATACTAACAAGATCATTGTATTGTATGATCTAAAAAAGAATTAAATAAAGCTCGATAAACCATGTGTCCATTTAAAATAATTAATTTATTACTATAATATGATTATAACCCATCCAAAACCAAGTCTTTTCTTTTTTATTGCTACGTTCAGAACCCATGTTATTAACGGCTTAATCTGATTTGATCTGAGGGAGGTAGCTAAGAGAAAGTGAGCCCGCATTTGCATGGAGTAAAGATGGGAAAACTAGAGTGATAAATCACTCGTGGAAAACCGTTAAAGGTATATATACATACATTTAACGGGAAACAAACCATCTTTACTTAACGCAGATGAGATTCGAACCTTGACCTCCCAATCAATGGCGATAAAACCAACGGCAAGTAACGGCTGTGGGTAACTAAAATACTTAAACTAATATTTACTTTGTCTCGACACCTTGGAGTAAAAATATTGTGATTGTAAAAGATTCGAAACAGAAATTTTGAAAAATGTTAACGTTTCATAGCCCCATGAAACAAAAAAAAAAATCGTTTCCACAATGTCGTCTGACTGTTTATACCTTAGTTTGGGCTAGAACCGAAACCCCTTTACCGTTTGGGCTAAAACTTTGTATCTGGGGTTTACATAAGGCCCCCCCATCTCTATTTTCTCATAAACATGATTTTGAGGGTACTTTACATAGAGGAGATTTTCAAATTTTAATCATTTCTCCGTAACTATTTGAGACTCGTAATAGCTTATCATTTTAAAGTTGTAGTATTATGAAATGTAAAAATCTTTTTAT
>CABFWB010003953.1:0-54551 GCA_902151455.1 Timema bartmani
AAAAAAGATCCAATTAACTGATGTGACTACAGTGACTGTTTATATAAGTCTTATCACGTTGGAACGGCTTAGTGTTTATTTATCAAACTAATCATCATAGGTGTCTACCAATCAACTACAGGCTGGATTTATACTCGTTCTCGCAACCCTCTCCTTCCCATTTTGGGGCTGGGAATTTCCAAAATTAATAAACGAAGATTTTTTGGTATGTGTGGTTCTTTAAAAATATTATAAGAAATACTTTTATTTACAATTATCATAGACCACTATCAGTGGTTGCACGGACTAAACTTCAAGTTAATCTATTCTTACTAACTAGTAACGGGGCGGTCAGGATTTATATTCTTATCGATTGCACTGAAGGTGGTTTTTCCAAAATAGTTTCCCAAGTTCTCTACGCGAGAGCTCGGGTAGGCCTATATTTCCTGTAAATTCTACCTTCCTCACCCCTAATTAATTAGAATAACTAAATTTGGATACCCTGAATGGGTTATAATACATAGTGCATGAACAAAAAATGTGCGCTTACCAAAGATCTTATGCCTTTTTCGATAACCTATTTAACTGTGTGGTAGCCAAGTAATCTCTTAGGCCATCAAACACGATTGCATTGCTTATATGGTCGAAATTAACCGAGCCAAGGATGTCCAAGTGTCATAAGAACTTCTTAAATCTCGTTTTAACCAACTCGGTGTATATATTTCCCTAGGAAACTACCATTATTTAAAAAAAAGTTTTTCATCTATTTGAGGTGGTATTTAATCTTCAATTCTATGATCGACTGAAGACATCAGGGCCACAGACAAGTAAGAAACAGACCCTCAACCTGACGAGGCTGTCGCTGTGCTCCTTTTGCCAGCTTGAGTCCTTCAACACTGGGCTTCGCTAGTGTCACTGCTGGGTGATGATAGGACTAACAGCAGCGATCCTAGTGTTTAAAGATTCAAGATGCCTAAAAGAGTGCAACCGTTTTAACCTGGAGGCTGAGAGTCTGGGTATATTATTTTTCAGGGCGTATAGCCCTAAAGTGTAGTAAGACGCAGCGCTAAAAAATTAATGTATATTACATCACCACACTAGACTTTCTATGAGCGAGAGTGAAAGGGCCTACCGTTTTTGCCAGAAAAGGTATTTTCACAAACTTTCCAAGCTTCTTTAACATGTCACAATCAATATGGTGCCTACGGTTATACTTCCCCTTTGAAAGAAGTAGAGCTAAGGATTTATATCACTCAAGAAAAATCTGTTGACCACGACTGGGTTTGAAGCAACGAACATCGAGTCCAGGGGGCGAACACTCTACCCCAAGACCATCGAGGTTAATTTTCCGAAGCTATTTTTAATGTTGTGGAATAAAGTAGATTACATTATAGAAGTGATGTAGTGAAACTGTGAAATTATAAATGGGTGTAGTTTGAAGTTGATTATAAATTGTATTTGTGTAGTTTGTTTGTAAATTCATGATTTAACTGTTTGACTTCTGATCTCAAATAAAATATACAAATAGTGACTCTTTATAAAGCATGTTATTTTTCCTTAACTAATGGTTGTTGGGTGATTCAAACAATGTAATTTACATGAATGCCATATGTTTTATGTAGTGACATATGACTCAATATTTAATCTAATAGTGCGCGTGTATTCTGTTATGTAAAGTTATCAGAAAAACACTATAGAGGTTATTTAGTACTAGGGTGTGTATAGGTAGTTAGTTTATCAAAACAAATGATTTATTTAAAAAGATTAATATTAATGTGCAATTAAATTTATTTTTATTTAAAAGTTAAACCTATCATAGTGTTAATTTTATAAAGAAATAAATGATTAATCAAGTCTAAATTAAAATATGGTATATATCTTCGAAAAATCTCTAGAATATTATATGTGTTGCCCAAAATGGTAGTGAGACGTGGAAAAAAATATTAATAGTAGTACTATAATCAATTTATAGGTAAATAATTAAATATACTGCAAGAATACTTTAGTTGAAATAAGAATCGTTAACATTTGAATAATTATATTTCTGAAAATGGAATATCAAACAATTTACTTGCCTACCCCTTTAATCAATCAGCTGTCCAGTAAATTCTTTAGTGGAATAAAAACTTTTTATAAAATAAGACACATAAATACAATTAGATATAGTTATTTTATTTAATAGTTCAGGTACAAACACGGAATACTGTCACTAAAGACAATCTCTTCACCAAAAATCCCATTTAAAATAGTAACGTATCTCTTATATTTGTTGCAACTTTATATTGTTTAGGTAAAATCTGTGTTAAACATTATCAACCATTGAGAAGTCTTAAAAATGAAGATGCTGCCTTCATATATTTAATATGATGATATCTTCAAATTAATTGGCTTTCATGATGCGATTTTTTTTTAATATGGAATTTTATACAACCAATTATTCTTGAAAAAATAAATTATTTGCATCACTGGTAAATTCTAGACATAGTCAATACATTAAGAATGTTCACAGCAACAAAATTACAGAAATTTGATCTCTTGAGTATCATCCGTAATAACATAAGCCAACATTAAAAATAAATTGTCCTAGATAATTGCAGGCTACTAACAAAATTTAGATTTGGCTAGGATCGGCTGAAATTTAAGAACCTGCAATAAAATATAATAGTCAAAAAACAGAGCGTGAAAATGGTCCTGAACAATATGACATTAACCAGTGGTTTCTCAAAATCAAAGGTCCCGGGTTAAATACCTTTGTCCAGATTTTCATTTTTCAGTGAATTGAATAAAAGGGTGGGATTGTTTAAAATTATTTGTGTGAATACTTGAATAAGTGGGAAAACAAAAGTATTGCATTTTTAATATAGTTTAAAAAAACCCTGACGTGCATCGATGGATATCCAAAAAAAAAGGTAGTCAGGTTTATCTAATTTGGGTTTACCAATGATGGAGAGAACGAAGTTCAAATTTTATCCAGGTGCATTGAAGGTATTTTTTCTTATATGGTTTCCCAACTTTTCTACAAGAAAATGAAGGCACATTTACTTTAAATTATACCTTCTTTATATCCACACCATCAAGGTAATAAAATGCGGATTGCCAGGTAGGTTAGTAAAACGTTGAGCACACATAAAATATTCAAAAGTTTATGATCAAAGCTATTTAAAAACAGATACTGCGACTTAAATAAATAAATCCCACGGGTAACCTTTCTATTCAACGAAAGAGTGTAGGTGTGGAGTGTATGATGGATAGGGAGGGGGGGTCATTAGGAAAGCAATAAAACCGCTACGGTAGATACGGAAAATTTTATTGCTTCTGACAATGGAAAATGTAAACCTCCAAAACCATTTTATAATCATCCCACTCGCAAATACGCTTTGTATTTTTTTTTACAAGAGTTTTAAAATAATTCTCTTTCTATGATTGACAACACGTATTGGCGTGGGAGCTCAACACGGAATCGCTTTTAGTAACGGCAGCTAATTATAAATATGTTACGGGAAAATGACGAAATCGAACAGATCGCCGGGAAAATTGTGATGGTACCATTTAACACGGATCAAAAAGCGAATTGCTTATTTCCGCACACTGTTATATCAAGGATAAGTGTATTATATATGATGATTATTATTATTGCTATGGGAATATAATATATTACGCACTATCTTTACTTATAAAGAAATTACGCTATTAATATTTTATCCCTATTAATTATGAAAAATTACTTCATAAGTACGTAAACTTTACGTACGTGCTTCTCACTCTGAACATTAGTCAATAACGGAAATGTTGCTCACAGGTTTCTATTAATGTATTGTATTAAGAGTGAGTCGGAACTTACGAAAAGGCGGGTAGTCAGAATTTATTCACCAGTCCCTTCGACCAAACTGTCTCAAGGCCACTAA
This sequence comes from Timema bartmani, assembly GCA_902151455.1. Lineage (NCBI taxonomy): Eukaryota > Metazoa > Arthropoda > Insecta > Phasmatodea > Timematidae > Timema > Timema bartmani. The sequence continues at coordinate 3,885 of CABFWB010003953.1, forward strand.
TCAGGCTACTCTCAAAGAGGCTGTGCACGTCATTGTTTGTCCAGCTATCAACATTGTTGGGCGTAGTAATTAGTGCGTATGACTTAATTGTGACATTGGTTTCTGATACACGTGTTGGTGATATGAAATAAAAGTTTCAAAAGTGATTTTATTACGGATGAGAAGTATTATGAACCAGTGAATGACGTGAAGAAAGCTGCAAAGAGGTTGTGTATGGACTAAAGCAGAATAAAAAGATTTGATTCACTAACAATAAACGAGACAAAGAAATTAACTGTCCCAACTACAAAGACTAAAGGTGAAATAATCTCTTAATGGCCACGAGAATGAATTTTTTTATATTCTCCATGCGGTTGATTTAAATTTTGGTCATGGTGGTCGAAATCGCATGGAAAGCAATCTAAAACCAAAATTTAAACTTATATCTAGCAATACCAGAATGATATGTTTTATTTAAATATTTGCAAAACCCGTTAGAAGAAGTTCAGTCATCCTAAAAAAAGAAAATCTTAGTTGTGAAACCTAGGATTTTTGATGAAATTTTTCTCTGGGTCAAGTAAATCTTATTGATATACAGACCTGTACGGATGGAGAGTTCACGTTCATAAAGGCTTATCAAGATCATCTCAGTAAATTTGTGCGTATACGTCCTTTAAATACTAACATTGCGTCTGAAGTTGTTTATAATATAATTGATGTGTTTTGTTTCTTCAGAGCTCCAAGTGAGCTGCTGTTTGACAATGATCGTGATTTTTCAAATCATGTGGGAAGAATTGACGATCGTCCATGGTAAATCTCATCATTCCCAAAGTTAAGGAATTATCAAGCGTGCGAACCATGATATAGAAAATATGATTTTTTTTCCTTGAAATGATATAATTCAAAGCAGTGGAATGAGGGACTGAGATTTTGCCAATTTCGAAATAACAGTTCATTACATAGTGGAAAACAGCAAACACCGTTCGGAGCAATGTTTGGATATAAAGCTCAAATATGCTTAAACTTATCTGTGCTACCAAATAACGTCCTGAATAGCTTAGTTTCAGAAGAAAACCTCCAACATTAACTAAATACCGTTCACGAAGAGATTTACCAAAGTGGTGATTTAGCCGAACAAAATGACAAAGCGATAAGCTCTAGTCCGGTTATTACTACAAATATAATTCCAGTACAAAATTAACAAAAAAAAACATGTGTATATGTGAGCTGCTTTATGAAGATAGTAATGGCTGTATCATACGTTTTCAATCAGTTCGTGACACGTGTGCAGTAGGAAAAGACAGCAAATTGTATCGTATGAGATGTAATAAAAAACGACGAGGAAAATAAAAAATCAAAGCTCTTGAAGGCCTGGAAAAACAGCAAAATAAAATAATGAAGTGAAAAGGTGTTTCCAAAACTGGCTGTTGGGAAAATTCCAATTCCTAGCATAGATAGAAGTAAAGTAAATGCAGAAGATATCCTGGAGCTGGTTTTAGAAGTGACTCATGACGGTTATTAAAAATAAGGTACGTTAAACGGTACCATCAACGGTCTTTTCTCAAAATATCAAATAAGTGATTGTAAAGAATCATTTTTGAAAGCAGAGAATATTCCAAATAAAGAAATAAGTCTCAGAGAAGCAAACATAAAATAATCACGTACTGGTAGGCGTACGTTAAATTGTTCTTACAAGCAGAGATGTTCAAATAAAAAATGTAAATTGCAATGCAACCGGCATAAAATGAAATTCAAAGTATTTTGCGTATCTTCCGTGCACCAATAAATGAACTGTGAGTCTGTTTAGGTTTTTTTTCATATTTTTATCTTTTATTTATTTTTTATGTTTATCACTAAACATTATTTATTATTTATAGCTTTATCACATAAATATAATTATTTAACTTCAAGTGATTTAATAAGTTGAACATCTTCCTTACTAAATAAACATTTAATTCAGTAATTTTTAATTTTTGTAGTATACATTTTTATGTTCTTCAATTAAATGTAATTGTAATATTTTGTCAGTTCTGTTTTTATTTGCATTATTCTTTACATTTTCGGTTTAATCGCTATTTTCCTAAAGATGATTTTCCAGAGCACATCGCGAAATACCAAGGTACATCAGGCTCTGCCAAGATACATCGGGCTTGGCCTGAATCTGGTAGAGAGATCGCGACTTACCTGGTATTCGGCATTTGCCCGTAGCATATATATATATATATATAAATAATTTAAATTATTAAAATATCTCACTAAATGAAATTGCTAGAAAGTAAATATATATATATTTAAGTATATGTAGACCATATATTGTATTTCAGCTCACATCCAAACGATCAACCTCTAATATATGTTCCAATTATTCTCACAAAATGAAAAATATAAACCAGGTATTTCTTGTGGAAGTATCAACCATCGATTCGTAATCATATTTTAATTCAATTTATAAATATATTTGAGTACTTTTAAAGGTACAGATACAAGTATTTTAGCCACAGTTCTCATTGTTTATAGTATATTGAACAGTGATAAGACTGAGGTTGGTAAATTGGGTCCCGTCTGTAGAAATTATGTCAAATTGGGTTTCGGTTAGAAAAAGGGTAAACGTAAATTGGGTCCCATCTTCTGGGTCCCGTCTACCGTCAGCCTATTAGCGTTACCCAAGAGATACCACGTGGAGGTTGAATTGAACGTTGAATTCCGTCCTTCATAACTTTGTGTTATCTAAACTTATAACCATGAAATATAAACATCGTCTTATTCTTTTGACTTGTCATAGCTTCCATTGTGCTGTAATGCTCTGCACTGTGTTATATAGGCCAACAGCGTAAAAAAAATAAAAAAAAACTGCTCTCCACTGTTTAACTGCCAACAGCTCAAACAAAAAGGCACTATGTAAATTTGAAACAAAATTATTATTGTAGCTAATGCGTAGATTCAGCAGGTATAGTAATACTTTTCAAACTACAGTGAGGTATAACACGCGGAGTCGCGGACCCATTTTACTTATTTGTTTCAAAATATTGAGACCCATTTTATGTATTGGTGGAAAGGGGAGCACAAGTCTTGGGACCAAATTAACGTTGCCCCGATAAGACAGAAATTATTTTCTTAAAATTCAATGTTGTTAAAAAGTTACTAAATATTTCTTTTATTATTTGTACGAGATTAATTTGGAGAGGTGACGTATATTTTTTGTCATTATATTTTAGGTAAATAAAAATATTATCTTTACTATTTAATATTTTAGAATCGCTTAACTTAATATTATTATAAATTTACTTAAAAATCTTGAACGTGTTAGTTATATTTATATTAATTAACAATTAAATGCATTGTAGTGACAGGCTTGATTTAGAACCAATCACTTCTTTGAAATGATGAGTAAACATTTTAATTGTTTGAAGTTCTTCCAATATCAAATACAAAAATTAATTGCATTCATTAATCCATCCCTTATTTTGTCTATCATTTATTTACCGTTTTTTATCATTCTTTTCTTAGATCATTATTTTTTTTTTCAAGTAAGTTTATTCCCAAACAACCTTTTACTTTAATTTTTAAATGTTGTATTGGTTGTATTTTCTCGACGTTCTGTAAAACAAAGATTCTACATTATTTGTACCCCAGTGTTTCGCGAGGTCCCGCCCCATCTAAAATGTCAACCCTGAAAGTGGTTTTGCGCCAGCACTCGTAATTACCATGGTCCTTACCACAAAGCGAACAAAAGACACAGGCCTTAGTTCCTTAAAAGCTTAACTAACTCTTTATAAAAGAGATAACTTAACGTTCGGTGACAGTTTTTTTTTTAATAATGTAGAATATACGTAAACCTACTTAAAATCGTGGTTTTTCTCTTAATGGTTTAAAATGGAGATATTTCTTAACATTTGTTTCACAAAGACCTACAAATCTGCAGGAAACGAGCAAATCTTTTTTTAAACAACGGGGTGGACAGTTTTTTTTAATAGATGAATAAAGCTTTGAGAGAGTTTAAAAATGCAAATACTTTTTTTTTAATACATATTTTAAAAGGAATGGGTAATGGATGTGGGTGATTGTACGTGCCCTCCATTTACCCTGAAAGTTAGTAAGTCACCATTCTTGGATCTACTATGGTGTAGTTAATAAGATAGGGCTATTGTTTAATCAATAAATGGATTAAGCATAAATAGGCTTACATTTATTCATATATATATAATATATACATTTATTCATATATATATATATTATATATCTATATATATATATAATATATATATATATCATATTTATGAACTTTCCAAATGCCTTCGTCCCATTTTTTCTCTACTTAAACCATTTTACCTCTTACACTTGGAATCGTAAACAAAAGAAGCACGACCCAAAATAGATGTTGCAAGTAAATGTGCACGATAGAGCTAAAAGGGCTAATGAGAAACCTCCAGTCACAAAAAAAGATGGACTAGCCTGCTACTTTTTACGTAACGAATAAAGGCTTGTTTAGTATGGATAGCAATTAGACTGTCTCATTTGTGTCTAATACATTTGTTTGGAAGAAAGCAACGCTATTCAATTAAGTATGTATGAAAGGCAAAGCTCGGGGGATTAATTATTATAACTATGGAGGGCATCTATAACTGAGTAATATTCTAATAGATTTAAAAATGACACCTGGTTACAGGAATCGAACCTGTAGCCTTTGAAGGCTGAGCAAAAGGTACCAGATCCAATTCCCATGCCCAGGTGTAATTTTTCAATATATTCGAATAATACATTTGTTTCAAACAATATTAAATTGGTTTCTGTCTAAAACTAATTGGATATTTTAAATTATTTAAACAAATTACAGCCATGGCTCCACATAATTTCAAATTATTATAGAAAAATAACTGTGTGAACATTTTTTATATTTTTTCACAATATTAAAAAAATCAGTTCTAAACAAACATTTCTTACATGGATCAAATTTAAAGCTGATGATTATCTTTTTACTAAATTTAATTTATAGGAGCCAAATATTTACAGGAATAGCTCAATTTTAAACAATAATAATATAATATACAGAATGTAGCGTAAGATGTGTCACTCACTTGAGCGGTGGACCGGAGACATAAAAACAACGAAAAAGTTAATAAATATATGTGTCCCATTGTACCTTGTTTACGAGCTATAGTCATGTTTGTGCTCCAGTAATGTGGAGCTGTTTAACATCATAAAAGTTTCTTAAAATAGCAACCTTAGACCTGAATGCAAGCATTGAAATGCAAATGCAATGTATTTTTGAAAGGGTGTGGCATTTTACAACAAGATGACAGAAGAATAGAATTTAGGCCGAAAGTGGCCATTTTTAACACTTCGTATCATAGCAGCTCCACATTAATGGAATAAAAAAACTTGCTATAATTTACAAACAAAGTCAATGTAACATGTTTAAATGAACTTTTTTTTCATTGATGTTATGTTTCATGTCTACCACTCAAGTCGATCCCACGTGTTATGATACACCCTGTCTGTACGGTTAGGTATAAAACTTACCTTGATGGGTTCCACTATGGTGCATCTTATTAGATAGGGCTATACTGTATTAGGTCAAGGTAAGCGGGGTGAACATTTGTTGAACATGTAAAGTAAAGTCCCATCCAAGGTTAGGTCCTTTAGGGAAAATGTGAAGATTTAACCCGTCTCAAGAATGTTTTATGTATAGAACAAGGCCCAGGAGAGAATTATATTAACAGTGGAATAGTATATTTTTTAATTTAATAGCTGTTAGCGAGCTGCTTGTTAGAAGTGTGCAGCCATTGATAGGTGTAAATTAATGGATTTATGTAATCTTGGAGCTGCAAATATTAAACATAAAATTTAATTTTACTAAAAATGTTTGCAAAAATATTGTGGGAATGGTGGTCCAAATTATATAAATACTAGCAGAAGTACCCGGTGTTGCTCAGGGTAGCTGTGCAATAAATTGCGTAGCTGTCTGGGGTAGCTGCGTAATGAATTGTGTGGCTACCTCGAAAAACTTTTTTTTTTGCTTCAAATAGACAGAAACAATCTTTTCATCTTAGTTTTTTTTCAAAAAAGACTTAATAATTAAAAGAAATTAATCAAAAATTTAAAATTCCAGCTTGAAGGTGCATATGTTTGTGCACAGGGGCTACTTATGTTTATATTTTAGACCTCTGTGTGAGATAGATATTGCGAAAAGCTCATAACAAACTCTTCATTTTCTTAATATGGATATACGAGTACAAGCCCTATGATAAGTAAATATTATTATGTTCAAGTTGGGGCGTGTTATTAAGTTGATTAAAATATATTTTAATATAGCACAGACTTTATATAAAAAAACACGTATTGGAGAATCACACCTACTTATAATTCGCATTAATGTAGGATTTATTCATTTCATTGTTAAAAATAATCGATTGGGACACCCACCATATTTAAAGAAAGCAAGGAATGTTCCGGAAAATATCACCAAAAAAAAGTACTCATCTTTAGGACATCTGGGTAAATAAACAGCAACGGACTTGGTGTACATCAAAGAGATCAGCTGAAAAATCTACCTAATATGGACCCCCTGAAAGATTAGCATGTAATTATCAAATTTCCCAATATTTTCGAGTTGTATTATTGTCCGCACCCATACCAACTTCAGGGATCTTACAACTTATGTTGATTATAATGCTAAGATAAAATAATATAACATAGTTTAACGAATTTGGCACACTATAATATTAGGTCCCTCCTGAACAAAACAACATAAAAAACAATGGAATGAAGCTACAAACATATAAAACATATCTGTAATCATGGGGACAAGCAACTGAGCATATGATTCTCCCAGTCTACCAGAGCATACATGTTTTGTTTTAATTTTAGATCAATTATATCTAGATTTTAAATAAATATAAATTGATCATTCCTGTATTTTCTTAAAGTAATAATCATATTATTATTAATAAAATATTTATGTTTTATTAATTTCCTCTTAAAAATTGCATTTACTTAATATGATATCCATTCAATGACTAAAAAAAACATCTGACCTGCCTTTCTCCTTATCCAAGTCCAAGAAAGGAAAATAAATAACATTATGTTTTCCCATTTTACATTGAAATGTTGACCAATTCAAATAAAAAGTTGTATTAATGTATATTCACACAGATAGAGCTTTCAGCACAAATGTATTATCAAACAATTAAAAATTCAATTTACTAACATTTAAAAAAATGCATTATCTTCCTTAAGCAAAATATTTTTGTGGAGAAACTCCTTATTTTATTTATGGATAACATTTCTAAAAAATTTCAACCTCCTACTTCAAAAAATACAATGATTAACAAACAAAATATAGTAAAATAAACATGACAATATAAGTTTACATTTTATTTCAAATGAAATAACACGAGTAGTATTTTTAAATCAAATATAAATGCTGAAAATCTGATTCAATCATTGAAATCACTGATTTTAATTTATAAGAGGGTATTGTTTGATTGATTGTGCACTGTATTTCATGTTCGAGTGAATGTATGAACTGTCCAGTATCACAAGTTGGTTGTCATAAATACCAACCTAATGTTATATATCCAGATCATTTGTTGGTGACACAAAATCACTCTTTGCTAATAAATTTATATAGGGCGTATTTTAATTAGTGTAAAATATTCCAGGGTTGTATTCCCATCGAACAAACACTAAGAAAATTTCATTTAAACATTGATCTAGAAACATATAGTTTCTGAGGTGGGAGAAATTTTACTGTTCAATTGATAATCAATCAAATATAAGAAGTAATGCAATTGAACAAAATAAAGTTTAACAAAAACAAACAGAAACACAAGAATATGGAACATTTTGTTTTAAAAAAAAATGTTAAAATGGGTATTCTTTTCTTCGATGCATCCTCTGAGGATGCGTTTCATGCTTTGTCGAACTTTGTTGGGTACACCTGGGGTGCTAGGTGTTTTCTTCCATCCATTTACAATACGAACTCCTAAAACGTCTACATCAGCTACAGTAGTTGCGTAAACAACGGACCTTAAATTTACCCAGGGATAGAAAAATAATCGATCTAGTTCTAACCTGATGTCTAAGCAAGCCATTCAATAAATCCCCCAATGGCAATCCATCTTTGAGGAATAACTCTAAAACTAAACGTTTCAAAACCCATGTTTATAATAAATTTTCTTAAGTTCCTTGGCCCTGTCGAGTGTAAATCTAAAACCTAATTTGTGGAATGGTGGTCGGGAGGGTGTAAGGCGTGGCGTGGCTTCACAGCCGAACAAAGTATCCTTCCGCTCCAACAAGAACAGATGGATCACGGACAACGTAGATGGCGCTAGCTACAGGACAGGTCTTGCGGAAAGATCATACGTTTGGAAATATCATTTTTCTATAGAATGAGTGAAATTTTTATAGTAATATTTTCAACACCTCTTCTAAAATAATGTATAAATGTTCATTTTGTGTCATGCAGCCGGCAGTTTTCTATTGAAAAATGTCAAAATTATTGATATTTTATCACTTTTAGAATTATAGAGGAGGTGTGTATATAAAAATTATAACACAATCAACATACTTCTATTCTTGAACAAACCGTTTCCGGAAAGAAAATTGCAAAATAATAAAAATTCTTGAAGAAAACCGTTTGTTCCCATGGCTCTGCATTTCCACGCCAAATGAAAAGGGCCAATCGCCCTAATGTTTGTTCGATGGAAATATGCCCCCAGAATATTCGAAACCAATTAATAAAAAACGTATAAGACTCAACAGTCACACATGTCAATGTAATCTGATTTACGTAGTCATATCTCTCAATGGTGTGTATCTCTTGTGTCCTAAAAAGAGACTGGTTCATCACAGAGGTAGAAACTTTCAACTTGAAGAAGCTCAAAACCATTTTATGGAGTTATCTTATTTCAGAGCCAGACGATCCATATCACTATATAAGTTATATTTTTTAAAACCTATTTGGGTATCTAGGCCAGAGCACTTAGTACCTTCTATAGCGATAGGAAAAATTACCAATACAGGTACTTTTTTTTTAGTATATGGTATTAATGACTGGAAGGGACATGGTATCCAATTAGATCGCCTGTATGTAAACTATTAGCCTCTCTGGTAGCACAGAACGTTACCCAGGGTACACCAGAGGAGGTTGTCTACACGTCGTCCCCGCAATGAGATGATATGATTGATAGTAATTATGGACGTGTGGGAATGTGGGAGTCTTAAACCTAACTTAAGGTGGGATGGAAAAGGATGCGAGAAAAAACCAGCTTTGTTGCAATTTTTATGGCAAAAGATGGTTTTGGCTAAAATTAAAAATATATTGCCCCAGTACAAACATAAGAGTTTAATTTTCTTCCCATGGGGATGTCAACATTTCTTGAATATCTTTCAAAGTTGTCCCGGAGTTTAGTGACAACTTTTTCCCTTCATTTAAAAAGTTTCTCATCTTATGCCACTATAATCATGAATATATAGATATTCAACAACTGTTGATATCACCATGTGAAGATAATTAAACTATATATTTGTACAGGATCAATACTTTATTTTAACCAAAAAAAAATATTTTTCCATAAAAACTGATAAAACACTGGCCTTTTATCGCATTCCCTCTCATCCCAACTTTTGCCTAATTTACTAACCCCTGGTGAGCGTCGGGATAATTCCCCTTAAGAGAAAAATACTCAAGGTACCAGCTGGGAGTCGTATCCAGGACCCCTAGGTTCATAGCCAGGTGGACGTGGCCGAACAATACAAGTACTATTTGTGTGAGCTCACATACCTCAAGACACCCTGAGACACTTTATCGCCGCCATAGTTTAGTTGTCACTTATTTTTATCGCTTTATTCTTATACGTATTTTAATAGTAATACCAGTGACCTGGAGGTCTAAGGGTAAGTTGTCAGACTTCTGTGCTGGGAGTCCGGCGTTCAATCCTCGGTCCCGGCACAGATTTATCTGATTGCCAAACCCTTCCTTCACCTGTGACAAGATGTGTATTAATCACAACTTGTGAATGTGTGGATTGCCAGGTCTCCACCGTGGTTCGGATCCCACACTAAACTGTAGGTCCTTCATTTCATCTCACAATCTTCCTACCATTACATATTAGCGTAAGTGCGTATAACCCGAACGGGTAGTAAGACGTGGTGTTAATAATATTAATACCATACCCCACCATACCCTTACTAGTTCACAATATTGAGAATATATGCATCACTACCCCCATTGGTGGTCATGTGGGCTAAGGTGTCAAGCTTAGCCGGTATTGAAGGTGTTAGAACATTGACAGAAATGAGTTGAGGTTGATTTTTTTTCCTAAATGGTTTTACATTCTACATTTGTAAACATTTGAGTACATTTTCCACAAAGTATGAATGAAACTGCGTTTATTCTAGAAGGTGAAAAGAAAACACGTTATTCATACAAAGCCATAGTTGATGATGCAAGCAAATAAAAGAACAAAAATATAGCTGGCTTGATTTTCTTTACTTTTAGGATTACCTTGGTGAAGTTATTAAACTTTCTTCTTGGTTTATTTTTTTTTAGGTTTTTGATAGAGAGAAGGCTGGAATCAACATTCAAATCCATTCCATCTCCTGAGAGACAACTGATCTCTCTCAAATAGTATATAGGTTATATTGGTAAATATGAGAAGTCGAGATTGAACGTAGATGAATGGAAGAGAATACTTTTTATTTTACATTTTTCAAATATATTACAAACGACATCTAAAATATTGTACATTTGTTTGATTGTGACTTTCAGTATTTTTAAAATATTTATTTTAGTAAGAATCCAAAAGTGCAATCTGATAAAACATAACATGAACATAAAAACATAATTTGACTAATTTATCACATTTCTTATGTATTAAAATAAATGAGCTAGCAAATTTAATTTTAATAATAACTATTTGTAATGGCTCAATAATATTTGTCGAAACTCCACAGGTGCCATAAAAAATTGGCCAAAAGCCAATTTTTTGTCAAAAATGTTAAGTTCAGTACAACAAACAATATATATGGATTTGACCGGAGCTTCACTTATTTTCAGGCAAAAAGGGCCAATGTCACAACGCTTTTAATTTTTCTAAGTTGCTAGGTTTTTTTTCCCCCTTACTGAATTAGCGACCAAATATAATTTAAATCATAAATCTCGGCAACAGGAAGTACTGCCACATTAGGTATAGTATATCAATATTCCTAGTTGAAAAAAAAGTTAAAATATGTATTTATTAAGTATATCACCTTGCTGACATTCTACTATAAGACATTTTTATTATAATTTTAACAAATCCACTTCAGGTCACTAATGAGAGATATTAAAAGGTCTTGTTGACATTTTAAAGCTACAACACAACTATATTTCAAATATAAATGTTAATTTTATTAGTTCTATAACACTTTACAATGTTAAGTTATTTCATATTTCAAATAGTTGAAAAGATATGATCAACATTGGAAATTTCCACCTATATAAAGTACTCTAGAAATAATTTTAATAGAAAAATGAGAATCTACAATTTATTAGTAAGGTTAAGCAGTGGTTATATACAAAACTTAATCAAAATCGTTTGTTCGATTTTGAGAAAATTAATATTTTTCTCTTTTTCTTTCAGTAAACTAACCTTAATTTTAGAGTGATATATATATAAAATTTCAAAAATACCTCGAAGTATCCCTATGAAAACCCTAAATACCAGGTCTAAACCCTATCGGTAAAATGGTTTAGGCTCTAGGCCAAGATACAGAAAGACGGCATCGTGAAAATAACTTTTTAGGTTTTGGGGGGTCATGCACATCGACCTTTATCAAAATCTCGAGTGCAGTTATTTTGACTATCACAATATTTCTCTCTCCGGGGGGTCTGTTATAAGCGACAAATGCACAGAACCTCTTATTTATAGAGATAAAACTTAATATTGGTTGTCGCAATAAGCATAACCATTTTTACTTTATCGCTATCTTACAGGTAGAGATGGTATTGTGATCGTCAAAAAAATTGAACTCGAGATTTTGATGAATCTCGACGTTTCATGACCCCCCGAATCCGAAAAAGTGGTTTTTGAATTTCCGTCTCTGTCTGTTTGTCTGTCTGTCTGTACCTCGAATTAGAGTCTAAACTGTTTCACCGATCGGGATAAAACTTGGTATCTAGGGTTTACATAGGATTGCCCAGAGGGATTTTTGGAATTCGATATCTACCCCTAAAATTAAGGGTAGTTTACTAAAGGGCAAAAGGAGAAAAAGTCGATTTTCTCAAAATTGACTCTAACGATTTTGATTGAATTTCATTTATAACCATTTATAAATATTTCAAACAAAATGGCTACTCTCAATATTTCAGCAAAATGATTTTAATGAATGAGTAAATTCTCATTTTTATCATATCTCCGAAACTATTTGAGATATGAAATTACTTGTCATTACAAATATGTATATCTATTCATAATACAAATATTTTATTCGAAGCATATTTTTATAAAACCAATAACTTTCAAGATATACACAAATATTTATATTTTTTTAACTTTTCGAACACAAAAGGTAAAGTATTGCGACCGTAAAAAAATCTAACCTGAAATGTTGATGGATGTCGACGATCTCATGACCCCCGAATCCTAAAAAGTGGTCTTTGCAATGCCGTCTGTCTGTGTGTCTGTTTAAACATAAAATTAAGAGTAGTTTAATAAAGGGCGGAAAGAGAAAAAAATCGATTTTCTCAAAATAGGCTCAAACGATTTTGATTAAAACTCGTATCTAGGAGTTTATTTATATTACAAATACACTGGGTATTTTCATTTTCCCATGAAAATTATTTTAGGGTAGGCCTACTTTACAGAAATGGAAATTTCCGTATCTTCGCAATTATTTGAGATACTAAATAACTTATTATTGCAAAATTGTAGTACTATTAAATATAGAAAGTTTCTACATGAAATATATTTTTATAAAACCAACAGTTTCTGAGATATTGGCAAATATATTAATACATTTTTGTGGGCCTTAGTTGTAAAGAGATACTACTTAAGTTTTAACGCCATAATTCCCCAATGCCAAAGAGTAATTAAATATAGCCTAAGTAATTCTCTCAAAAAGTTTATATCTATCTCCATTTTAGACTCAATAGTCAATATTTACATTTATTATTTTTTATTTGTCAAAATTTATAAATGAGGAATTTAATAGCAATGCGATGACCTTAAGATGTACAACACCTAATAAAATGTCGAAAATTTTAACCGTAGGTCAAAATTTAATACGAAGTGTTGATCCTTGTGGACCAAATATTGATCTTTATAATCGGTTCAAACATACAAATGAGGACATTAATTCTTTAAAAATAAAATTATAAAATTTAAAACCGGAACTCAAAAAATGTTTTACATAAGTATAGTGCAATTTATGTTTGGGTTTGCTAGTGTATATTATATCGTTTCACATATACTACGAGTTTTGAGTAAACATCTCAATTTTTTTTAAACAATAGAGCGAGAAAGTCCGTGTGGAGTTCCGTAACATTTATTTAATTTGTGTTTTTTTTCTTTTACTATACTATAAGGATGGTCGATAAAATAATAGTTAGTAAGCCTATTTATTATTAGCTTTGATTTGGTTAAAATTATATACGTAGTATATATATGTATATATATATANATTGCCAAACCCTTCCTTCACCTCTGACAAGACGTGTATTAGTCACAACTTGTGAATGTGTGGAATGCCAGACCTCCACCGTGGTTCGGATCCCACGTTAAACTGTAGATCCTTCATTTCATTTCACAATCAACCTACCACTACAAATTAGCGTAAGTACGTATAAACCGAACGGGTAGTAAGAAGAGGTGCTGATAGTAATAATACTACCCGTTTGGGCTATACGCATATCTTCTAATCATGCAAATGGTTTTGGAGATGAGGAACGTTACATTTATATAAAGTGTACCCGCATTTGCGTAGAGAGAGATAGTGGAAAACCTTCTAGGAAAAGTCTCCCTCAGTACATCTGACTGAGATTCGAACCACCACCTCCCCGTCCTCGGCAGTTCAGTCTTGCAAGCGTGACGCCTTAGACCGTGCGGCGATCAAGGCATTATTTTGGAACCAAACAATTATTTAATATGGCACTTTTTGGAACATAAAACGTATTCATTAAAAATTATTATATCCAACTCTAAAAAATGGCATTTCTTGTTTTCAATACATAAAGGATACGAACTATAATGGAAGAGATTAAAAAAAAAAGGAATTTGATAAATGAACGTTATCCTCGCTATGTTAATCAACTCCATACCTTGTGTTTTGTCAACCAGAATATATGCCCATGTGGTCCCGTTATTTATTAGTTTGTGTGTTTGTATGCCAACTTTCATCGGATGCCGTTAATCTCCTGTTGGTTTCACTTAATTAAATGATAGAGACGGCCGAGTTTAATTTCCTCTACCAAACTGGACAATCTCTCCTTTTAATAAGCGGTATATAGGATTTCTGCACAATATACGTGGAAACGCTGGATATTAAATTTTAAACATCATCCTTGTTTTAGTTTCTGTCTGTCTGTGTGTGTGTGTGTGTGTGTGTGTGTAATTTTGGAACAACCATATTTGATAGAACCTCGGTGAAACTAAGCGTATAATCCATAGTTACGTATTAAATATTATTCATATGAGTTTTAATACGCTTCCCACTAAGCTAGATTCTATTATCCAATTTTAACAACGTTCTGTATCGATTCCGTAGTTATGATTTTATTTCTTTTTGATCAGTTATTATGTTTATAGACAACTTTAGGCTAATATTTGGGCAAATTATTGATTACTATATAAATATGTGTAATCTGTAGTAAATACATTACACAGAGTTTAAATAAGATATAGAAATAATATTTCTGTCATACTATTGTTTATCAAAGCTATTATTTTAAAATTATTTATTTCGGATTTTGACGTGATTTAGTTAAAAATATTAAATGAACGCGATTGATACGAGTTCGAGATTTCTCGCACTTTTGGCGAGAATTTTACATCCACACAAATTATTAACGATTGCATTGAAGTTGAACAGGAAATAAAAAAAAACAATAGAACCATTTTTAGTTTTTGTACATTGGCGACCTATTTCACAGTTTTTTTTTAAATAATAATTTCTTCCTTGTCATTTATAATATACAGCTTGGCAATCAATTTTCTTTCTTACTTTTATAATTTATGGCCTGTTTATTATAAACATTTTATTTCCGTTTTTTTTCTCCCAGATATTTATTCATAGAAGCATTCAAGTTTAGTTATGGACTACTACACACTTAACGAATAACGAATAAAAATCGTCAGAGCTATCTTGAAAAAAAATCGAGGCATTGCGATAAAATTTAGAAGGCTTTTAAAATTAATTTTGATCTATAGTTTTTATAGTAGAATAAAATTTAAAAAAACTTTATTGCTGTTTGGACTAAAAACCATTTTAGTCATATCTAGTTTGTAAATCTAAATCTTTTAGTAATATCCGCTTTAGGAAAATGACATTGAAACAATTTTTACTTTCCCTCGACCTCTTGGAGAGAGAAATAAGTAATGTAATCTTCAAAAAAATTGAACTTGATATTTTGATAAAATGTCGACGTTTCTTGACCCCCTGAAACAGAAAACGTTGTTTTCGCGATGCCGTCTGTCTGTCTGTCTGACTCTCTGTCTCAACCTAGAACCAAGACCATTTTACCGATTGGGCTAAAGCTTGGCAACAAGGGTTTTATAGGGATCCCCAGAGGATATTTTTAAATTGGATATTCAACCATAAAACTATGGGTAGTTTACTTTGGGGCAATAAGAGAAAAAAAATAGTCTTTAAATAATATGCTCGATCGATTAGGTTAATTTTTTTTTTAAGTTGTGGTGATATTTAAAAAAAAATAGTCTAAAATATATTTTAATAGAACTAATAGTTTTTGAGTTATTAGCAAATACATAGTCTATATATACATATTAAATTCAGGTCTTTGAAGTATGAAATGGATTGTTATTCTCTTTGGTGAACATATATATTCGTATGCTCTTAATGTTTCTGTAATAATGTATATCATTTCATTTATGTTCTTGGGTGGAGTGTTTCTGCAACAATGTGTGTTATTTGTTTCCCTAACTCTACACATTTAGTAAATGTTTCTATATAAGAAATAAAAGAGAAGGAAAGTATGTGGGATGCACCGTACCATTTATTATTTACGGAGTGGCACAATATTATACTTTCACTCTTTAATTTATATCAATATTGAAAGAGGGGATTGAAATGATATTAATTAAACCCGCTTCGGTGGCCGCATGGTCTAAAGTGTTACTCTAGCAGTAGACTAGACTGCTGATGACGGGGTGATCAAGGCTCGAATCTCAGTCGGGTGTACTGAGGGTGTTTTTTTCCAAAAATTATGTTCTACTTTCTCTTCAGGCAAATGCAAACACACTTCCTATAAATGTTACATAACCTTTCTCATACCTAAGACAATTAGTGTAATTGGGTGACCTGGTGGTCTAGGGGTAAGGTGCTTATGTGCTGGGGTCCGGGGTTCAATCCTCGGTCCCGGCATAGATTTATCTGATTGCCAAACCCTTCTTTCACCTCTGACAATAAGTGAATTAATCACAACTTGTGAATGTGTGGAATGCCAGGCCTCCACCGTGGTTCGGATCCCACGTTAAACTGTAGGTCCTCCATTTCATCTCACAATCACCCTAACATTACACATTAGAGTAAGTGCGTACAACCCGAACGGGTAGTAAGACGCGATGCTAATAATAATAATTAGTGTAATTAATACATAAGCGTATAACCCCAATGGGTAGTGAGACACAGTGTGAGACACAGTGTTAAAATATATCAAATATGTAAATCCAACTTTCAAAAGAACTGCTCGTTTGATCATATTTAGTTCTGGTTTGAAAATAATAAAAACAAACTTTAATATTTATTTCCCATCCCGACATAGCTCACCGACTCCACTGGTTACAACTTCAGTGGTGTTGTCAAAAGGACACAGACCCCTTCCATTCGGTTCGGTCATATTTTCTATTCCTTGCAGGTTACGTTGGAAGAAGAGAAGGTGCTCCGGATATACGACACACTTCGAGCAGGTGCGTGTGTGTGTTCCCCNCGGCGTGGTACCGTGTGGTTCATTAGAGGCGACACTTCATGTGCATTTAGCAGTTGCCCCTTCTTAGTCCCCCTCTACCCCTCTCGACAATCCAAGCTAAATCCGGACTAGTAGTGTCAAGTGACACCAGCGAGCTGAACTTATCTCCTCGCCACTTTTGTCTGCTTTTTTATACTATTTAGTATCTCACTCTTTCATTACTTTTTTTTTACAAAACTTTTTAGAATGGATGGCAGAATATATAGCTTTTATAAAAATGCTTGCCATGTCTATATTTGGTTTGTCATTTCACGGTCATTTTCTTACTGTGACTGAAAGCACATTTATTTTTTTTAAGCTAGTTAATATGATAGTATCCTGAAGTATAACAAACCCAAATATAGCCTAAATCTAACCCGCCTCGGTGGCGTAGTTGGCTAACGCGTGAGTTTCGTGTTGAGCTAGACTGCCGAGGACGGGGAGATCAAGGTTTAAATCTCGTTAGGGTGAACTAGGTGTGATTTTTTCTAAATTATTTTCCACTTTCCTTCCAAGCAAGTGTGGGCTCACTTCCTCTAAATTCAACCTTCATAATTCCTAATCCATTAGCGTAATTAGTACATAAGCGTATAACTCGAACGGGTAGTAAGACGGGGTGCTAAATAAATACAAAATAAAATGGCCTTAATTTATAAATACTGTTTATTTTCAGTTCTATACGTCTTGTTTCTGTTCGAGGCGATCACACTTTAACACTCATTTAAATAAAAAGACTGAACAAGGTTAAATATAAAAATTTCAAAATATTAGCATGGAGATAGAATTGAAGAAGTAATACGGAAATTAAAGCCTTATTCATCTTCACTTAGCCGGGCTTTGAAGGCAGACTCTCCTAGATGGTTGTACAAGGTGTTTAACAGGATACTCCAGAATTTTAAGCACATACGGAGTTTGAAGGCCGGAGTTTCATGGCGGAAGGAACTAATCAACGCAACTGTTCAGAAAGTCCTAATCGTTGGTGACAATTAAAATATTTGGGAAAAGCTAGCAACTAATGCCAACTTAACAGCCTTTCAATTGGTGAAAATTATAGTGCTACAAAAAAGATCCCCGAATCCGGGAAGTCAATTACAATATTACGAAAAATCAACTAGAATAATTACGTGAAAATGTCTTATTTGGGCAAAAAATTATATTATTACGAAATATATATAGCTATATAATTTTCTCCGTAATGAGTGACTAATTAATAATGACTAAACCCACGCTTGGGTAGTTAATTAAAATGTTACGTACACGACGCGGGTTAATTAATGTCTTCCGGCGTTGGGTGTACATATTAATACACTTAGCGTTCTATATTATTATATAACATATTAATTATCTCAGGTTATTTGATGGTTACTCACATTTTGATAAAAAAGAAGTAGTACTGTTAATAAGTTTTGATGTATCTGCGCACATTTATTAGTTAAGCTTGCACATGATATGACTCCTATACACATTAGGTGAGCGTTCCAAATTGAGCCCAAGGGCGAGTGTGTAGACGGTGCATTCATATATAAAGGCAGAGACTGGAATTCCTCACATTCACAAGTTGTGATTAATACACGTCTTGTCAGAAATGAAGGAAGGGTTTGGCAATCAGACATATCTCTGCCAGGACAGAGGATTGAACCCCGGATCCCCAGCACAGAAGTCCCCACACCTTACCCCTATACCACCAGGTCACTCGTAAATTTTTAAAGTTTTATTTTTATTTTTAGTAGTAATATAATTAAACTTGAAATGCAAAGGAAACCACTCACTACCTACACTGAGTAAAAGTATAAGATGGCTGCCCTAGGTGGGAACGGATGAAGCCACCCCTGCACAGACAGCGTTGTTTCAAACCTAATGGTAAAAGATTACGTCGCTGACCGAGCAGGCTGTAAATGTCCCATTCCGAACTGGTATCCGCGAGGTGTCAGATGACGTCAGCTCCCGGTCATTCCATTACAGACAGGCTTTGTAACCAGACTTTTGCACACGTTTCACGGAGCCCCAGATTTTGTTCTATCATATAGATTCTTTTGAACACCCGTTATTTAGCAGGTAATAGTACAATTACGTGAGATTGAATCAAAACAAAACTCCCATTTGTAAACCAAAATTACTGGCATTGAACTTGGATTCAATACAAAACAAAAATTCCATGTCTTTAATGTTATGGTTCCTACTTCAATTTTTCTCAGTGTATAAAACAGTCATTTGAAAGTGTCTATATAGCACAATTAAGTAGGTATATAAAATTGAATTGAAAGTGACAGTACAGCGTGTAAAGGTAATAACATAACAATGAATTGGAAGCGATAATATCACACATAAAGGTAATAGTGAGACTTTGGATTTAAAGTTACAATGTAGCAGATAAAAGAAATGATAGAACATTGAATTGAAAGTAACTATAAGACACTCCAATATCAAATTACTATTTGCATTTCACTTTATCGTACACTATTTATTGACAAGTATACAATTATTTAAAGGATGCGTTCAACAGCAGGTTTGAATAGCCGGTTTCGTAAAAGTATGGATGGCATGATTTATCCATAATTTAAAAAAAACTTCTCTTGAAAGGTCATAACATATCCACATAGCCTTTTAGCATCTCATTTGAGCTGATTATCATTTAAAAAACATGTATTTTATGGGGAAAAACCCGTCCTATAACTGACTTTTTTCATCCAAACACTCAGCTAAGCCCCCGCTTTGTGGTAGCTAAAAATATTTAGCTTTTCACAAAAAAAAAAAATGCAATCGCTCAAAGAGAGAAATTCTGTATTTTTTTTAATACAATTTGCTTGCTCTTGTCGTCCAGTTGATCCAAAAAAAGAATGATGAATGAATGTCAACATAAACCATATAATTTATACTTGGACCGAAATGTACACACCTACATCAATTACTGCTAACCACATGTTTACTAGACCAACCTCGATATTAGTAAATTAAATATATTTCGCCTCTCAATTCGTTAAAACTTATTTTTTTCGCTTCACTTCTAATCTGTTAGAATCTATAAAAGAAAACACAATGAGGTTGGTGAATTAACTAAATAATATATGTCATCCCTCGTTTGGAGAGAGAATGAGAAAACTAACCTTCAAATTACGTATATGGTTAAAATAATGCAGTTTATAGATTCAGCCACAAGTTTTAAACCACTACAAAAACAAAACAAAAAAAGCTCCCATTTATAAACATTTTATCAATCAATACAAATTTTATTTCAATTAATAATTTATCTTATTCACTCATACAGGTGGTCACGTGGTGTGGAGCTTTGGACTCGCGACTGGAGTTCCCGTAACGGATGTGATGATGGTGGTTTTCCAAATCTTGTATTTTAGTGTTTTTTCCCATCACTTCTTCATGAAAATGTGGGTACACTTCATCTGCATGTCTTCGTAATTTCTATCCAAAAGATCTGACAGTTAAGGTTGATGGAAAGGGATGCGAGGAAAATCCAGTATTTTTGCAGTTTTTATTTTATATCAAAAAAGTT
Organism: Timema bartmani; assembly: GCA_902151455.1. Lineage (NCBI taxonomy): Eukaryota > Metazoa > Arthropoda > Insecta > Phasmatodea > Timematidae > Timema > Timema bartmani. The sequence continues at coordinate 24,536 of CABFWB010003953.1, forward strand.
TGAAAAATCGTTAATAGTAATACGAGCTTATTAACTCAATTGAATGAACTATATAATATTTATGAAAGCAATTTCATAGATATAATTTTGAATTGTAACAATTTGTAAGTTGAAATAAAACTAGTTTTTTTGATTATAAATACAGTAATCCATTCTATACAAAAACCTGGTAGTCCAAATTTCCAGACGTAATTTTTGGAAAACACAGGTGAAAAATAAAAAAAAAGTCAAATGAAACATATTTTATTGATAACAAACTCAAAGTTAAACCAGAATTTAAAAACTAATGATAGTAGAAATGTACATTACATGTTGCAGTTCACATAATTATTGTGTTTTACTGTACATTTTATAAAATTAATTCAACTGCAATTTAGAATTTGTAAAAATATTCCGTCTCCTCCGATAATCCTTCCGTATTCTACTACATTCGAGTTTTCGCAAATCCTAACAAGCTTCGGTCCCAATTAGTCCGGAGTAACACGGTTCTACCGTACTTGTATTTATAACTAAATATTCACATCCCAAGAGGAAAGAATAATTTTGATTCATCTGTTGCAGAGAGAGATAAGTTGTACTTTATAGTTATACACATCATAACACTTGGTCACATTTTGCTTATGAATGAGGTCTACTTGAAGAATACAATGCATTAAATGTCAATACCAGAGCATCCACTCTTTATTCATAATATATTAATATTATATATACCGATAAAAAATATGTTCTAAGTGTAAGGGGATAGAAGAAACTTTATTTTTTTACTTTTTCCATTATCAAATCTGAAATAACCAATTTGATTAATAAGAAATATTTATTTCAAAAATCTTATATCCCTGCTCCCGCCTGTTTAAAATAAGTAATTTTGGAAATGACTAATAAATTAAGTTAAATTACGAACAATATTACTTAATCTTCTTAAATAATATACAGGTTTATTCAGATCTACAGGTGAATAAGTATACAGATTGTATAGGACTACAATATAATTATTTCCACGTTATGAACTTGGTCGGCAACAATCAATGGTGTGGTGGCGCTATGGGAAGCCAAGTTGTCGCTGCATGCACCTGTTGGGTAGGCAACACAAGTAGCACACCACGCAAACCGACACCGGCATCTCCGCCATTCCCTCTCCTAACACACACGATGGTTCCACCGTAGAAGCAATTCCAAGTTATTAGGGTGAACCGAGTACACTCTGCTTAAAACATGATCCTTCTTCACTCCAGGGTGACCTTGGACGTCCTTCCCTTGCCTCCGGATGCTTCAGTGAATATGCAACAGCGTGATTAACTTCTGAACATTTTTTTAGCGTATTTAACAGCAGTTTCAAACATTTGTTTGTCTCTTATTGTATTCGTAACCCTGGCATGGCGGTTTTTTCCGCCTTGTTTATTTGGAATATTATCGGGACATTGCAATGTAGGAGTATCAGGTTGATGTGGAATAAGCTGGGAGAAATATGGCAGTACTTCAATTGCCGGGTACACATCAAAGTGACCTCCGGACAGATCACCAGTAAACCTGAGCCTCCTTACAACCTCACCAGGCTCTCCAAAACCTACTAATAATTGCCCATTATGGTACTCCTCAAACCTCCAGGGGTACAACTGCCCTGCCGCCTCCAGCTCACAGGTGGTACCTACCATAGGCGCTAAGCTTCGACATTTCAACACAGTACGTCTCCTTGCTGACAAAGTGGTTCCCCTCATTGTTCATATTAAACACCTGAAATCTGTCCCAATTCTCAAACATATAATCTACTATCTGGTATCGCAGCTCATGGCCTAGACTGTCAGTGACAAACACGGCGTATGATAACACGTAAAAAAGACATCCTCCATCACCGTCCATACGCACAACACGTTAAGGCAACCTCTATACCATTTACAAAGATATTTTCTATTTCCATTGCACAAAATTATAACAAACTGTTAAATCCGAAATTGTACTGCACCACAAAAACTTTCTTGCTAACAAGTACGAAATTTAGATATACAAACCAATATATAAATAATATTAGCCTAGATTGCAGCCCAAAAATTAATGCACAATCTTTATATAGATTAAACTAAACAATAAACATTATTGAAGAAACTTGAAGGAAATAAGCGCATCACAGTTCACCAAAGAACATTCATGTAATTAATAATGTACATATTGAGAAAAAAGAAACAACATCGCTCACCAAAGAGCATGGCAATACAACTCCATTTCTACGATCTCTATTTAAAAATAAATATTTGCTCATAGCTAGTAAAATGTTATAAAGTGTTTGTATTAGTTTGGTAAATGTTGAAAACTCCCAACCCCTTTTTGCCCAACACACTATTTTTAGCTATCAGTTTTCTATCACATTGGAAAGTAGTTGTGAATATTCTTGCTAAATTTCACATCTCTACATTTACAGGTTAAACTCAGGTTAGCTCAACTTGAAAACCCCGCCCACGCCCCGTTTACTCGTTCAGGTAGTTTTTTCTAAAAACCGTCGAACACTTATTTATTTATTTTAAGAAGAATATATTTCCCGAGTTTCACGTTTATGGATTAAGTTGTTTCAAAGATGTAGGGATTTTTCGAAAAATGCATTCCCTCCCCGTTTGACACGTTCGACTATTTTTCAAAAAAAACCGTTGATCACACATTTCTTTGTTTTTTAAGAAGAGTATTTTCCCCGAGTCTCACGTTTATAGCTTAAGTGGTTTCAGAGATATAGCTCACCTGAAAAAACCCACCCCTTTCCCGTGAACCCGCTTGGGTGATTTTTTCGAAATACTGTCGGACATTTATTTCTTTATTTTTTTATGTAGAATATTTTTCCCTAGTCTCAAGTTTCTATCTTAAATGGTTTCAGAAATATGCATGCTTGTCAAAAAAGGTGTTATCCCCATTTTCACCCCTTAGGGCGCTAATATCGAAAATTAGTGAATACATCTTTCTTAGATTTTGATAAAGAGCCCTCAGGCCAAATTTCATGTTTCTAGCCTAGGTGGTTTCGAAAAAAGCCTATCTTTCCAACCCCCTTTATCGACCCTTTAGGGGTTGAATTTCAGAAAATCCCTTGTAATCGGATGTCTACAAGCTGAAAGGGACCTTTCTGCAAAATTTTAAGATTCTAGGTCCAGGGGTTCGTGAGATACGGTGATGAGTGAGTCAGTCAGGGCTTTCGTCTTTATATATATATTTTTTAATGGTTAATTAAATATTTATATAAATAATAATACAGTACATTGCACACATATTTTATCTTTCATCTTTAGCTTCATTCGATCCACACTCATCTTCTCAACAAGCCCAAGGCAAAGTAAGACGCTTCTTTCACAATTTCCTATTGGATTCTCATTCAAACCGCACTCCTTCAACACACATTCATTACCGACTCTGCTCATGTTCAATTATATATAATTGCTTATATCTCAGAAAATATTGGTTTTATAAAAAATATATTTAAAATAAAAATAATTTTTATATTGAATAGTACTACAACTTTACACTGATTTGTTATTTTGTATCTCATATAGTAGGGGAGATATGATAAAAATTGTAAATTTTATTTTATGTAAAGTACCCTAAAATATTTTTATGGGAAATTAGTAGTTTTAATTTTGTTTGTGGGGTAGAATAGTGCCTAGATACAAAATATAATTAAAATCGTTAAAACGAATTTCGAGAAAATCGATACTTTCTTTCTACTTACATTAAATCAAAGGCGTAATTTTATAGAGGTATCGGGGGCCAGTGCCTCTCCAATATAATATAGAGGACACCAAAACAAAACTAAGTACAAGTCGACAAACATTATTCACTTTTGACTTAAACAAATTTCTTATGTAAGGATTTGTTTTAAATAATGTATGAAATTATGTTATTTTAATAAAGTAATAAAAGCAATTTTAGTGATAATTTATAATATTATGTATTTGGTTTAAAACAACAACTATTGTATTTTACGTTGCGGCCAGTCTCAATAGGAATATCTGTAAATGGGTTCCCAGGCTGCTTCTCATCTCCGACAGCCAATAGCAACTACCTTCTGTTAATGTCTTGCAATTATGAAATTTAAATTTATATACAAGGAAGGTGTTTGGAAACTCATAGCCCAAACTGCACATATAGTTTGTTTGAACCAAAAGTAATACAACATCCCTGTACACTTACATCCGTAAACATATGCTAGTGGCATTAAATTGTGTCCAAAGTTTCGGCATACAGCTCCGGGATAGCAAAGCTGTTTAAGCATGCGTGTACAACAGGTTGCATAGGAGTTAGGCGAGCGCAACTACGCCGAAACTTTTAACACAATTTAGTGGTATGTATTAGCATAGGCTTCCGGTTGTAAGTGTATGGTGATTTCATATTAATTTGGTTCAAACAAGCTATATGTGTAATTTGGGCTATGAGTTTCCGAGCCCTCTGTATATAAAGCGAAGTGTTCATCTCTATGTAATAATATGTTTTTGTGGCTATATGTGAATATTATGTTTTCATAGATTTTAACTATACAACAGTAGGGTTTATCACTTGAGTGAAAAAGTGTGATGATCTCTCTGTCCTATTGAGTATTGTCCTTTAAGATGATGCTTCCAAGGTATTTGAAGTTGGTAACTGATTTTAATCCAGTCCTCTCCAAAAGAATGTTTAGAATTAATCCTTTTCCTTTGACAGGTATTTACACTGTCTTGGTTTTACTGGTATGGAGTACCCCCAGACTTCCCCGGTACTAGTCCCTCCCTGGTTAAATATTTGCCCCCCTAATCAAAATGATGAAATTCCACCAATGATTAAAACCCTTGAGATTGGGACATATCAGCCAATGAGAATGCTTTAAAAGGCTCCAGCCAATTAAAGGCCCGTATACATAGCAGGCAGAAAATATATTCTGTTCATGTTTGAAATAACTTGTGTCAGACAAACTTATTTGTTAATAACAAACGGTTCTTTATTTTCAATTCAACAACTACGATTGTGCATATGATTGAAAATAAGAAGAAATATTATATTATTGTCTTGTTATTGCTAAGTAGGTCCACCCTAATATTCGTGACAGTAATAAAATATTAATTAAATATAAGGAAAATTTGATTTAATAGTACAGGAACCACTTAAATTACGTTAATTTTATGTTTCAAACTATACAGTTTGATAAACGCTGTTTTCCCAGTGAAAACTTTATTTTTAAATACCTTATAATAATAAAGCAAAGCAGTTATACCAATTTCTGTGAATAAATTGAAATTGATTTAAGTAAGATTTTAATCAATACTTTGTTATAGGCCATTGTACATATATATTATAGTATACTTTGTTGCGTTATACAGGAACATAAGCACAACCTAATATATATAAAAAAAAACCTGGGGTTATTCCCACCAGGAATTATGAGTCCTGTTGATTAAGGTGGACTTTAAGCCCCTCGTGTATACCAAGATCACGTGCCCTGGATGATCCTGGTAACACAAGTATCTACCACTCCGTGGAACGAAACAAGTTGGGGTGTATGCATGAGTAGCCAGAATTATCCTGTGTTCATACTTAAAACTTTCAGGGCAAGGGGCGTGGACTGATGTAAGACACACAAAATGAGATTAAAACCATACCGGGAGTCAATATGGGAAACTTAGAGGTGAAACTAAACATTATTTAAGTATTTGGACAAATACTCTTCTTTTTTATTTATTTATAGCACCCTGTCTTACTACTCATTTAGGCTATACACTTATGTAAGATTACCAATACTTAAGGGAATGGGCTAGCGATGAGAAAGGTTGAATTTAGAGAAAGTGTATCCACATTTGCATGGAGGAAAACCTCCCTCAGTACACCCTACTGGGATCGAACCACGATCTCCCCGTCCTCAGCAATCTAGCCTATAGTGGGAGTAGCGCCCTGGATCATGGGCCACCGAAGTGGGTCATGCCCTTTTTACTTTGATTATATATAAACTGAAGAAATATGGAAATACCAAATAGCCCGTTTTGTCTTTAAAATTACATTAGTTTTGTTCTTTCTTGGAAAAGTATTTCAACCGAAAGAAAACGCTTCATCCCTTTGTTCTTTTTTCCTTGAAAAATTATTTCAACCCAAAGAGAATGCTTCATTAAGTTGTTCTTCTTTCTTGTTAAATTATCTCAACCTAAAGAGAATAAATTATTACAAGTACGGTTATCTGCAAGTAATTTTACTTGGTAATATATTACCTTTTCACCTCAAAACCAAATATCAATTAATTTTCTCTCTCTGTCGTGGAAAAACCCAAGAGTGTATGTATTGATCTAATTTTATTTTTAGCACCCTGTCTCACTACCTTGTTTGGGTTATACACTTATTTACTAATTAATTTAATGGTTTATGGATTAGGAAGGTTATATTTAGATGAAGTGTGTTCGTATTTGTGTGGAGGGAAATTAAAAACTATTTTGGAAAAAAAACCCTTCAAAACACTCGACCGAGATTCGAAACTAGATCTCCCAGTCATCGGCACTGTGAGACTAGCACCTTAAAGCATGCAGCCACTGAAACGGGTGATTGGTTTAGTTTAATCGATGAACTAGATATTGATAAATGCTTAGGAATTTTAAGAATGTGATTGATGTGACACTAGAAATAAATAATACTTCAAGTTGCTTGATTTTTTTTTAATATGGCATTGTTTATAATTCTGAGTTATAGACTACAGAGTAAAATTCCAAACAGAAAGTCTTGAACATTACCCAAAAAGATATAATTAAAACAAGACCCAAAGTTAAGGTGCAAACGAGCATTGCGTTTAATCGAAATCTTTGGGCTTTTACACCCTTTGAGATATTATGTTTCGAAGCACGGTTGGGATGGATTTCAATCTGCATATTGATTGAATTTAGGCAAGATAGGATTGAGTGTGAATTAATTCTGAATGTGGTCTTAGTTGCCAATTGACTCGCTTCAGTGGCGGCATGGTCTAAGGTGCTACTCTCGCAGTGGACTTGACTGCCGATGATGGGGATATCGAGGTTCGAATCTAGGTCGGGAATAATGAGGGTGGTTTTTACAAAATTGTTTTATACTCTCCCCTTCACGCAAATGTTGGTACACTTCAACTAAATATAATATCCATAATCCCGAAAGCCAGTAGTGTCCTTAGTACATAAGCGTATAACCCGAACGGGCAGTAAGACGTGGTGATAAAAACAAGTTGTCAATTGCCCATTTTTTTAAAAGTTATTGTAAAAATACAAATCAATGTCATAAGTACGCAATGTCTCAAATTGATTAGATTCAGCGAAACTCTAGCAATACATTAATTCATGTAAAATTAAAATAATATTAAGGTTTTTAGAACATGTATTTTGATAATATTGACTTTTAACTACTCTTAGGAAACACAATACTCTTTTAACAATACACAAATAAGCTGTGATGTATTTGTTGTAATAGTTAAGAGGATAGCTAATTTCTTAAAATTAATACAACAATTGAGAAGCTTAAATCAAATATTCGTAGGACTATAAAATTATATATATTTATAATTATTTAATTTTAATTTTAAAAACTATTAAATCAGTGATACTGTATTACTGTAACAGTTTTATAATTTTCAAGTAAAGCTTAAAAAACGTTAAATTTAAATTATTTATATGTTTAATCTAATTTGATTCAGTTTACTATATTGTACCTTTCGTTTACCCTGAAAACTAGCGAGCTTACTCCATTCACGGTAGGAATTACTCTCTGAAAGTTCTTGTTTCCTACCAAAATCCTACTCTATAATAGCTTTCTGGTAGGGAAAAAGGCCTTTCAGAAAACAATTCCCACGCTGAACAGACTTAACTTTGCATCGTTCTTCCATGGTATAGTTTATAATCTTGACACCTTATGTACTCCATCAAAGTAAGATTGATACCTTTCACAGTAAGCAGTGTGTTCATGATTAATATAAATCCATTGTAGCCTTTTTTTCTGTTAATAAAAATGTACTTTGTGAATTAAGATTAGATATAATTATATTTCAAAAATTCTACTTAAGCTATATCAGAGAATAGAAAGTCTGAGAGCCTAGTTTGCTCATTGTAGTGTTTGGCTTTGCCTCAAATCCCCTTAGGGTATCCAAAGTAAAGCCACCTATCACATTTTTGGTCCACATAATCATACTCGTGTGTACCGTTTAGTATATGAACACTCTTAGAAATATATAAATTTCCAACATGATGAATCTTTTAGAATAATACAGATTTTGTATTTTTCACCTCACAAAATAATGCTATGAATGATTTTCTGTGGTGTATAATAATCAGGAGTAATTAGTCATCAATGGATGATATATATATTTTAGTATTATGTGTGTCTAAATCATTGGTTGCATTTAATCAAATATATTTCAGCAATTGATGATACTTGACTACACTGTCCTAGTTTACTTAAAAATGAAATCTAATCTTTAAAATTATACCTAAAAACATGGATAGTGAAGATCATATTAAAATATAAACTATTGAACAGAAAGCCTTCTCAGTTATTCTTCAGAGCTTTCCATTTTCTTATACTATTCTTTAGTTTAAATCTACATATTTTTACCAGTTTATATATTTTAAATTCACCTTACTCTGTGCTTAGAAACAAGTTGACCAAACATCGCCAAACTAGATGTTTTCCTTCTAAAACAAAAAATTGTTGAAATCCAAAGATGCAAACTTTGTCCTTGAATTATTTTTTTTTAGCAAATGGCGGATGTTCTTCGTTAAAATGTCAAGTAGTCACCGTTGTAGGTCTGATATTTCCAATTAACGTAGCTTCGAGTTTTTGAAGAGACCCTCTAAATATCCCTTGGCTATAGCGTTCCTCTTTAAACCTCATCCATCTGCACCACCACCCCTTTACACCTCCCCACATACCTTCACCCACGGAGTCCCCATGACAACCACATGGGCCTCGACAGCCGCTCTCCCCCCCCCGTTCATAGTTCTACTTCACGAATGAGTAGTAGCACACGAATTAAAAATGCAAATGTTGAGTCGTTATATATCCTCTGGTTTATTTATTTTTTTCCTACATCCAGAGAATGCTAAAGCTTTCAACTTAAGCGCGTTCGCTTTTCCGTGCTAATTTTTTAAATATAATTATTTTTTATTTTACATGATATTATTCTCATCTCATTCCATACTACTCCTTTAAAGTGTCCTTTTGTGAGTTCTTTTTACTGTTTCATATAAAAATTTGCTAATGCAATAAGTTTACTCTTTGTAATTGTGTACCGGTTTTAAATTTTGAACTTATATACGGACTTTGATAAAAACCTTTTACACGGGTATACTGAGTTCACCTGTGAAGTAAATGGCCTTACCTTTATTTATTACACTATGGCGCTATCTTACAGGTTAAATTACACTTCAGTGAGCTTGTTTTCTAGCTTTGTGTTAAACGCAGCTTACGCTAAAGCTTGATTCATACGTTCTTCCAAAACAGGAAACATAATCTACTTGATCGGTGCAGCATTTCACACATTAGCAAAAATTAGGTACCCTGATTTTGGTTGGAGGAACGGTTTAGAAAATTCAAACTATTTCTTAACGGCCAACAATGATAATTTTTTACAATATTATTTGTGTTTTTTTTAGGTATTGATAACATCTTGATGTATGAATATATTAAAATTGTTTTAGTATTATTATTATTATTATTATTATTATTAGCACCTTGTCTTACTACCCGTTCGGGTTATACGCACTTACGCTAATGTGCAATGGTAGGGTGATTGTGAGATGAAATGGAGGACCTACAGTTTAACGTGGAATCCGAACCACGGTGGAGGCCTGGCATTCCTCACATTCACAAGTTGTGATTAATACACATCTTGTCAGAGGTGAAGGAAGGGTTTGGCATTCAGATAAATCTGTGCCGGGACCGAGGATTGAACCCCGGACCCTCAGCACAGAAGTCTGACACCTTACCCCTAGACCACCAGATCACCTTGTTTTAGTAGCTTTAGTAACTACCAGATATTTTTCATCCTATCAAAACCAGCCTATAGATTTAAGATGTTTTGCAATGCAAACTTAAGATAGTTGACTATTAAAAATAGGATCTATTGATTGATAAACAGATCTTGAAGATTAATGTCACGTTGGAGGTTTTAAAACGATTGTGTTGTGTAGTGACACAAATCCACCCTGAACGAGAATGACGAACGCACTCAACCAATTTTCCCAGTATATTATGCTGTCTACTTGTATCTCAACTTTTAGGCGCATGCGCAATGATACAATAAGTCGGCTAAGGTACATTTGCACTGAATAATTAGTTGGTTGGTTTTAGTATTATGATTGGGGCTTTCAAGAAGATGTCACACAGAACTGAGAAAGTTAAAACAATTTCATGTCGCACCGAACAGACAACGCAGAACACGCTGATCTCCTTTGATTGATTAAGAGATAGTCACGTGACAGCGCTTCTGCTCTGTTCTTGTTCTTCGTCGAACGTGTGAATCTTCATTAGGGCCGTTCTTAAATTACGTTAGGGTTTTTGGAAAAAAAAATGGGGGGGTGTTTAGTATTTTTGATACGTTTGGGTAGGGAGAGGGGTCCAGAATCCATCATACGTAAAATATTTGATCAATGTTAATGGTGAGACTAAATCTTTTATTATGTCAGAAAATAAATATTTAGGCCTATTAATAATAAAAATTTACTAACTTGTATTTAATTTACGTACCGACCCATTTCAGTGGCCGCATGGCCACAGTTGACAAGACTGTCTATTACGGGGAGATCGAGAGTCAAATCTTGGTAGGATGTGTTGAGGGTTTTTTTCCTAAATGGATTTTAACTCTCCCTTCACGAAAATCCGGGTACACTTTCTATATGTATAACCTCTCTAATCCTTAAAACCATTAGTGTAATAAGTACATAAGCGTATAATACGAACATATAGTAAGAGGTTGTGCTAAAAAAAATATAAAATTACTGGCTCCATTTAAAGTATTCTAAAATTGCATATCACTCACTTTATTACAAATATTTAAGTCTAAATATAGCTAAACGATTAAAATAATCTAAGTTACAAAATCAATTTGATCCCCTACGTGGGGGAAAAGGGATTCCAAAATCACGAAAAAAAAATGTTACTTAATTTAAGGACAAGCGCTATGAGTGATAGCACGATAGCTCCATTCTATGCACATAGTATTTGTCAAACAAAAATAAAGAAAATTTGAATTGATTTTAACTTTAGGAGCTAAACTGCCGATATAAAATATTAAGTTAAATCTAAGTCTTGAGGTGAGAATCTATTTGAGGACATTTTTATTCTTATGTCATTGCCATTGATTCGTCAAATAAAACAATATATTGACAATTTGAAGGCCTACCATACCCTTTATTAATGTAACTATTATTATTATTTTGAAAACTACATAGATTTATGCCATATTGATTTCAGTCCTCCAAATTACGATTGTTTTATTAATAAAGAGGGGCGTCACCTGTTAAATTGTACCAATAAAATTTAAATAACATTAATTGTTTTATAATTAAATCAATAATACCTTTTTAAAAGGTCAATTTACTCTTTGGAGAGCCTAGTCGTATATTATTTCTTCTTCTTCGCTATCGGCTAGAAATGGAATTTTAACCCACAGTAGTTTTACTAAACGTAACAAAATGCGGAATATTAACATCACAAGGGTATATTTTTATAATTAAAATTCCCTCAAATGTCTTAATTCTTATATAAAATTGATAGAAAATGGTGAATATAATGAAATATAATGGAGCAAACGCCAGGCATTAACAACGTAACTAATTTTTAATACTAGCGTTAACGACCACACTAACTTTAAATTTTATTCACAACGCATTTTAAAATCATGACTGTAGTATATTTTTATGTGCAATACTCATCTAATTAACTTAATTAATATTGCTATATAAATGGAAATGTGGTTGATATCATTGCCAGTTATTTAAATGTAAGCTATTTGATAAGTTAATTTGATTCATAAACAAAAAGAGAACTAATTTTAAAACGCACCACACCAGAAAAACAAACAAAAGAACAAATTGTTCTCTTACATTAAAGTGTGTTTATTTAGTGAGTACCTTTTATCTTGGATTCTTTTTATAGTTCTGAATTTGAAACAACTATGAATGTTTTATTCATATTAGGTTATTAAAATAATGCTTTAATTTTATAAAAAAAATGGCGTTACATATATTTTCGTTATTATTTTATTACGTGCTTAGTACTATAGGGGGTTATTGGTGTTTGAAATGACAACTAACTCCGAATAGTTCATACCCCTGGTTTCGTAATAGCAAGATAAATAAATTTTTAAAACAACTATCTAAAAACAAAAATACTCTCTAAGATCGTTCCTTATATCCTTATATCCTTCACCGGCAAGCCAGTCTAACCCTAGAATGGTACCTTTTGGCCACTAAATCTGGTAAACCCTTAGCTAAGTGAAGGAATAATGATCTTAGTTTTAGTTGCTTAGTTTGTTATTATTGAATTCCATATATTTTAACTTAAGGGATATTTGTTTTTTTAATGGCTTAATCTATGTTTTAAGACTAAGGAGAATAATAAATGCACCTACACATTAGAATCGAGAAAGAATGGCTAACTCTCATTGATAAATCGCAATAAGAAATCTTCTAGTTTGTCCAGCTGAAATTTTAAACTCAACCTCACTGTATTTTTATTTTGTATTACTGCGAGACTGACGCCTCAAACCGCGTGATCTAAGTTTCAGGTGCTGTGTGTGTCCTTGAAATAAGTCAGCGGGAGCCTTTAATTTTAATTATAAATGTAATAGCCATATAAATAACAAAACTAACATTTATTTGTATACAGACTGGATGCGAGGCCAATAGACAACGTGTCTCCACTCGCCTTAAGTGGACCGGTCAAATGTGGCTTTACACTGAGGACTACAGACAATCTCGCCGCGTGCGGTGTGATAGCATGCTGCAGGTTGCAGCACCATCGCATGCGGCGCCAATATGGTGGTGGATCGAGGCTACAGTAGTGATGGGCATAATCGAATGAATCGAAATAATCATTCGAATGATTTTGAGAAGTAGTAAAGAGTCGATAATAATCGGATGTTAGCTACTTCCAAACAAAAATTGTTACAAGTTGCTCGTTTTGCTTTGTGTTACCATTTTCTTCACCCTGCTGTCGGATCTCCCAACACGCATTCCTTTGCGTTCGCAGCTTATCAACACTTTTCTATTACTGTATTTAGTTACTTGTGCCAGGGTCAAAGACCAAATTACAGCCACAACAAAATACTATACAGTGAACGCATTAGTCACAAAATACCTCACAATGAATATAAAAAATTGTGCGTACGATTAATAATAAAATAAAGAACATACGTTTCCCTTTGTGTTTAAAAGAGTCTAAATAATTGACCTTTTAATATTTCCTAAACATAAATAAATATATAAGCTTACAATCGTATTTATATATCGAGTAAGTGATAAAATACTTTGGATTTGAATATCTGAATCAATTATAATGCCTCCTGAAAGCTTCACTTAGAATCAAACACACAATTACTACTCGACAAACGACGACGTAAGTTTGCTGGGTAGTGAGTGATATTTTGTTTTATAAGAATGAAAAATTATTTCAATCAATGCAATTATAATACGATCTGAATATTACGGCCAGGAAATGTTTTATTAAATACATAAAAAGTATATATACTTATCTATTTAATAAATTTAAGCTGACGTTAAAAAAAATTATCTATAAAACCGTTCGTGCTATTTGCGTTTAGTTAGTTAGGAAGGTGAAATTTAAAGGAAATGAAAAATAATAATCTACGTAGTAATGTAGCAAATTAATCGAATCATTTTGTAATTTTTTTTGGGGGTGATATTCGATTGTAAACTGTACAACCACCTAAACTTTGTATTAAATTAGCCTTAGAATCATTCGAAAGCGTAAGGTCGATTATTGTGCAGCAATGGGGACTATTTATTGAGAATGAACCTAATAGAAATGAAGACCTGTATAGATATAGCCTGGAAACATTCATAATAATAAGGTCGATTTTCCTTAGCACTTCTGGCAAAGTTGTGGTAAGAGAATGAATCGGCCAGCTCGCGTCAAGTCAGCTACTGTTTTCATTCGAATGATTTTGAAAGAATCGAATGAATCGATTATTCATAATAATCGAATGAATCTATTCTATTCATCCGATTCTGCCCATCACTAGGCCACAGGCCTTCCAACCACAGATGGGTTCAGTTGTGTAGTCGCACGCGGAACGATGAGTTGGGATACAGAAACCACAAAATTACTCGTAGATGAATACCGCTAAAAACATATTTTGTGAGGTTTTTAGGACCCAAACTACAAATACATAGGAAAAAGATCAAGATATGGGAATAACTGTCTTTTAAATTTGGTTATTCGGCAAAGGAGGTTAAAGAAAAAGTGAAAATTTGGAAAACAACTTTCCACAGACACAGAAAGAATAAGTACTGATCAGCTGTAAGGAATTAGAGGGTGCACTACACACCATCGTGCTTTCTTCTTTACCGAAATATCTAAATAAACTGACTCAAAAATTGAATCAACCTGTCGCACTCGGTTTAAATAGTTCGGCAGCGTGTTGCGTACGAATCAGGGTTGCACCCAACGTTTGTTTGCTGCGAGCAACTAGGTTGCCTCTAGTTGCCTCAGTGTGAAGCCACCTTAGGCAATGCTTCTCAATCTTTCCCCAATAGCACACCACTTGATCATAGTTCGATGCACACACGGACCACCCACCTTAATATACTACCCCCCTGTCACTTGTCGCAGCAGGACATTTTCTAATGAAAGTGCAGTAAATATGGCATTTTTCATAACTTCGTTTCATATATTAAACATTTTACAGTCCAATTTTAATAGAAAGAGCCTTATCTGATAGATAGAAACGTTTCTAAATTTACTTTCGAGTCATATGATCTGTCACTTTTGATTTATATTATTAATGAAATAAAATTAAATAACACTTACAATGTAGTAAATCTTTTCTGAATATCGGCTCTTCGAACAAAGACAAACTTAGCAAAGTTAGCCTGTCAATATTATAATCTTATTTATTTCACTATTTTATTTTCTGATAAAAAAAACAAGTATTGGAGGCATAAACATGACGACCTTGAGATTATTATGAAAGTTAAACGTGGTATGTGCCCGGTATCCCAAAAATGGTTATGTCTGTCCTCGGGGTGTTGTTTTGACTTTGATTGAAACTTTCAGAATAGGTTAATGTTTATTAATAACACTTAGCACCACGTTTTAATAACCGTTCGGGTTGTACACTTAAGTACTAATTACGCTAATGTGCTAGGAATTGGGAAGGTTGAATATAGAGGAAGTGAACCCGCATTTGCTTGGAGGTAGAGTGGAAAACCATTTAGGAAAAACCAACCCCAGTTCATCCAAGCGGGATTCAAACCTCGATCTCCCCGTCCTCGGCAGTCTAGCTCAAAACAAAAATAGCACGTTAGCTAACTACGTGACCGAGGCGGGCTAGTGTTTTTTAATTTTATAAATGTGACATAACGATTTTGTTTAAAATTGATGTCTGGGAAGTCATTACATGATAGTACAGTAGAAATAAATTAAGGTTAGATAACTGAATACTTAATTTTGAAGACTTTAGTCTCAAACTAGACTATTTGTGAAAGCAAATACGATTATGTTTTCATGTGCGAGCCACATGGCACACCACCACGGACCACAGTTTTATAACCATGATCTAAGGCATCATTCTTGCAATATACTGGACTGACGATGACGGGTAAATCGGGGTTAGAATCCTGGTCGTGTGTTCTGAGAGAGGTTTTCTCATAGTTACTTTCCACGGAAAATGTGGGTACACTTCCTTTAAATTTAATTTTACTGGTCCCTAACACATTCAAATACTTACAACCCAAACTGATAGTGAGACGTTGTGTTATAGATATATTTCTCCAGACATTATCCAGACATGAACCAATACCCCTCAACAGGTTGTCAGTTTGCGACATTACCGGCGCGTTACAAGACGTGTTGTTGTTCCTCCAAGTGGAATCCTTAACGGTTCGCTATCAGCTCATCACGTGGGGCACACATTCGCACACTTTTCAACAAAAATAATGATAGTTTTTAGCTTCAGTGATCACATGATGGGTGCTCCTACCAACTCACGATCTGCGTCAAATAAAATATATATATTCATTTATGCATTGAATTTGTTTTTTTACTCACACTTTATGTTCAAATATTTCATATTTCATGAGAAAGATATACATAGTTTTTTACCAAAAGTCTTTGGAGTGATATATGTTTGTTCAGTATGTGGACATAAAGGGCCATCTCGGTGTTCAGGTGAGTGACTTGTACACGTTTCGCTTAGAATAAATATTTAAAATAAATGGTACAGTGCACCGCACAGACTTTCTCTCTCCTTTATTTAAGAATGCCAACATTTACTTGAAAATCGTAAGATTTTTTAAACAAAATAATATATATTGTTGAAGAGACATGATGGGGAAAATAGCATAGCATACCAAAGAGCATACATGAAATAATAGACACTTTTACAGAAATAATAAGAACATCTCTTTCCACCAAAGAGCATAGCATTCAATTCACCACTTCGAAGACCACGATTCTTTTTTTAAACTAAAGAATATACTAGTTTGGAAACTATTGGTCTTATGAACAATGTTTCATATAAAAGTTTTTTATTTTCAAACATAAATATATCAAGATTTAGTATTTCAAATAGTCGTGAAGATATGATCAAAATAGGAAATTTCCACTTATATAAAGTATCCTCAAAGTCATTTTCAAAGAAAATGATAAATAGCCACTTTGTCTGTAATGTTAAACAGTATCTAGATTTGAAATTTAATCAAAATCGTTAGAGAGCGATTTTAAGAAAATGGTTATCTCTTTTCTGCCCTTCAGTAAACTACCCCTAATTTTAGGGCTAACTACTCGGGGAACCTTATAAAAATCCTATATACCAAGTTATAGCCCGATCGGTAGAAAGTTTTAAACTTTAATTCGAGGTACAGACAGACAAACAGAAATAGTGATAGACATACAGAACACATCGTGAATTTTTTTTTTTAGGTCGTTGACATTTATTAAAATTTCAACTTGGATTTTTTTTATGATCACAAGACTACTCTCTCCGAGGGATCGAATAAAGTAAAAAAAGTATGACGCAATCGTATATTCTTTTTCACTCTAATATATTGTTTGTTGATAGGAAAAACAATATTAAAAACTGTTTATTAGTAAACTACCCTTGAATAATTATAACTCAGAAAAAAACATTATTTTGATGGTCATACAAGACCATCTTTAGATTTAAATTCCAAACAAAATTGCTATAGACAACTTTTTTATATTCGAATTTTCAAATATCTATAAACTAGCATCAATTATTTTTTTCGAAAAACAAAAATATATACTTACTTGTCATGTAAAATAGTTCCTACAATCTATCTACTATTTCTGACCAATATCAATTAAGCCCATTTAGACATAAGACCTGAATAAATAAAAATTAAAGTAAGTTATCAGTAAACTACGCTTAAATAATTGTATCCAAAACACTAGGGATAAATGTTTTTTACCTTACCAAACACTCACCAGTTACCCATTTTAAACCATATCGTTATAAATTCGAAAACTATCGTATTTTCAAAAATTAGTCATTTGTGAACCAATCTTAATTTTGGTTCTAAAATCAAACTGACAATTTCTCCATTAATTATGACAATAAAATATAAATATATAATTCAAAATAAATCCATAACATTTCTTTAACTGTATCCCCGGGTGCAAACAAACATACAGAAGTGCAGACAGAATTGTAAGACCCTGTTTTTTTTTAAGCTACAGATAATCCTCACGACTACAATACTTTCATCGTTTGGGAAAATAATAAATATTTTATTTTTAAATTAAGAAGTTGAACATTGACTGGGCTGGATACAAAAAATACTTCCTATTATGCCTCTTTACTTATTTCACATGTGAAGTAAGTATTAATTGAAAGATCACATGCTGTACACAAAAATATAATAAAATGACTAAATTTTATGATCTTAAAGCACAACTAATGCAGCTGTAATTAACGAGGGGCCATAAGAGTCCTTACTGGATCTAATGCAGTCGTTCGTCATCACATTGTGTGTAATTCCACAACACTAAGCACGTAGACAGTCGCGGTTTCTTGCGCCTTAACACCAAGAGACGCTCAGGAAATGGAGTGGAGACACCCAGAATCACTCCGAACAGAGATTACAGAGTAGCTATAGAATCTAGCTTTTTGCAGGGTATCAAGCTTTCAACGCCATGGTGCTTACTGGAGAGGCTTTAAGATACCTACACAAATATCACTCAAGAAATTCGGCAAGAGTATAAATAGTTAGTTGAAATATTAAAATTAGTTCCATATTACACCACTTGTAAGCACTAGTACGAAGGTGTGACTACGTGGGAAATAATAATAATAATACTATATTCCATTCATTCAAATCAACCTCAGTGGCGTAGTTAGCTAACGCGCTGGTTTCGTGTTGAGCTAGACTGCCGAGGGTGGGAAGATCGAGGTTCGAATCTCGTTCGGGTGAGCTGGAGATGGTTTTTCCTAGATTGTTTTCCACTCTCCCTCCACGCCAATGCGGGTTAAATCTCTCTATATTCAACACTCGCAATTCCTAAACCATTAGCGTAATTAGTACTTAAGCGTATAACCCGAACGGGTAGTAAGACGCGGTGCTAAATAAATAAATAAATGATTCAAGATCTGCTGTTAGTTGGAAGAGGAAAGAACGAGGAAGGAGAAGCTTACTAAAAGTAAGGGAATCATTTATTAGGGTTTGAAATCTCTAGCGAGCTTTATGGAAAGAAATTCATTATTAACTAAGAAACATCAGTTTTGTTTTCCAAGCTAGCGACTTCATGGTGTAATTAGTTAGTCAACGCAAGTAGAACTAATCTCTCAAATTTCGGTGCTTCACTTACTATTATAAATGTATATGAATATATAAATAAACTACACCACGTCTTAATACCCATACCGCTCGGGTTATCTGCAAACTATAAAATATAAAAACAAAATATAAATCCCTATTTCTAAAGATTACATAATTTCTCTTTTTCTAATAAATTAAGCCTTTCTAAAATCATCTTCTTTCATACAAGAATCAAAAGAAATATAATTTATATTTCATCAATCTCTAGAACAGAAATGTCATCAATATCTACCCGTCATCTTATTTAATTTAATTTTTACGAAACTTCAGAATCTTCATTAAAATACTTTTCAATTCGAACTATTGCCTCAATTAACTTATTTGAATCATACGAAAAACCTTATCCGTCAAATAGAAAAAATAGATATATACCTCCACGTCAGATCATGTGCTCTACATTTGTCACTTTCGATAAGGATTCTTATGAAATAATACTAGTTATCAATGTGGACTGCACACACACACATATTTGTACTTTATAAAGGTTTTTCCTAACCAAAATCCTAGTTTTATAATTATATCTAGGTTAAAATGAATTATCTTCACGCCACTTCCCCTCATTAAAGATTGAGTACTGCTTGTATAATAGTTATCTTGATATTCAGGCGCCTACATTCTCCAATAGCTCAGGTTTGTAAACATTAAGAATGTAAAAGTTTCAACTGTACAAAATTAATGTCCCCACACAATATTTCATTCCTTGTTACCAGAATAGTTTCAACATTTTTCAAATATTCTGTTATCCAGTCAAAGTTGGCCACAAGGTTAATTTTATTGATTTAACTTCAACCATATGTAATTAAGAGTTTGTTTTTAGTGACACGTCTTACGTTTTACTTCAAGATGAATGTTATGTATTTCCTTCTGATTAAATCTAATATTGTTTGGCTAAGTCATGTATGGATTGGGAGTGAGTTGACCGTTAAACTTATTCGGTTCCATTTGTTGTTTACTTAAAGCCCGAAACGATTTTCAAATTGAAATATTTCGATTTTCATTTCTTAATATAATTTCATTTAAAAAAAATCATCATAGCTATAGTTAACATAAAGTCAATTGGCAATTTTACATGTGTAATTTCAAATACACATTATTCGACCTTAAAATAATTAATTAATTTTATAGTTTACTTGGCTAATTTATTAGTTATGTAATTTTGATCTATTTTGGAGGAGACAAAGGGGGTTAAGATAATTATGTTTGTATGATTAAGTGGTATTCGTAAGTAAAATAGTCTAACAGAAATAATAAAATTGGTTTGGAATCGGAAACGCTAAAACTTAGAAAATGACTTTTTACTAGACATTTATGAGTAAAATAAATCTTCATTACTATTAATATTTAGTGGTTAAATGAAAGAAAAGATCAGACCTCTTATTCTTGAAAACTGTCCAAGATTTTGATATCATTTGTTGATAAATATAAGATTTATATTAATAAGTAAATCTTTATAAATATACTTATTTTATTAGGAAGGTTTATGGTAATTTGGATTATGAAGTATCCAAAGTAGAAATGTCAATAAATATTTGCAACCTAGACCATGTTAATGTATTTTAAACATGAAAGAATGTATGTTTATTATTGTCACAAAATACAGAGTAAATCTTAATTTCAATATAAATTATTATAAAATATTTTTGTTTTTAGGTGTATTTTATAACCATTACTAACTTGCATTAACTTAAATTTAAACTAGATAAGAAGTATACAATCTTTATCATTGGGCCAACATTTGCTTAAATAAACTATATAAACAATCTCCAGTACAGAGAATCTTAAAAGAACATAAATAAGTGTTGGTTAGGCTTGCATACAACTCACTTAATCATCTCCATAATATTGCGTAAGCTTAGATTATTATGAAAACAAATGTTTTTGTTTAGGTTATTATTCATAGGGTGTGTCGTTTAAATCCACCCCTCATGACAAGTTTAAATGAAATTTTTAAATAATTGTTTACATTATTGTTCTGAAAAATACATGCATAACCATTTTCAATTAAATATATTAATCCTTATAATAAAATTATACTCGAAAAGTAGATAGATATTTCTCGAAATAGCCAATTAAAAACACAACTTCTTGACCACTTTTTTATGTTAAGCATTTTAACGCTTGAGTAATTTCAATACAATATTGACATTACCTTCCCCAAATATTTTATTTTATATGGTAAAACTGTGGATGCTAACTCTTAAAACACTGGCGAATTCATACGACCTGACATATTGCATTACATCGTGTTGATGTTAAGCTTTTTTTTAAATAGTTTTATTAAAGTTTTTACCAAACTAAGGCACGCGTACCCCAAGTGATATACCACACATTTCATGGGTCTATGCAACGTACCAATGAGTATTATTAATTAAATAAAAGGTCTATGACATCACGTATTATAGTAGTGAGGATGATAATAAAACTATATCAAATTTTAGCGTGATATCATAGACCTTTAAAAGCCTTTATTTCCCTATGTTGTTTGTTTAACTATTTTTTAATTGGTTTGATTCAGAAAAATCCACACTATTATTTATAATGTAAAACAGTTTATGAATATCAAATTAGGACAAAATCGTTTGTGTTAATTTCAAAAAATATTAACTTCTTCCTAAATAACTAATCAGTAAATCAATATTAATTCAATATTTTTAAGAAAAAATATAATTATTAATAATTAAAATCTTTTTTATTATTTTCAACCAAATTTATAGCGCTATCTTGAATATATTCAAATTAATAAAATACAGTCATCAATAAACTACCTTCAAATGAATTTTTCGCCTAAAACCAGTATTGTTACAGTTTTATTTGTCATATCAAACACAACCCAGATCTCAATTTTATACACAATCGCTAGAGCCATTTTTGAAATATTTTGAATTTTCAAAAATTCACTCATCAGTAAACTACTCTTAAAAAATTGTTTACTCATAAAACAAGTGCATACATAAATACATACATGTTCACGATTACAATACTTTATATTTATACGAGATAGTAAAACAAAAACTCATATAGGCCTGTAACGCATTTTTTAATATAATATGTCATTACAAATAAATCATTTCAGATACGAATACGTTTTGACGATATCGTGAATCGTCAGGAACAAAGTATGATAGAGAAATATAAGTAACGTATGAAAATACGTCCCTTTCTGCTTGCCTTGATCTTTTTATTGACGTACCTTGAGTTGAGTGGTGGTCGAACAGAGAGAATAGATTGAACAAACATTTCTCTATGGAACGAAAGAGCGTTGCTTGGAGATCAGTAACACTCCGTTTGAGATGGGCATTTATTCTATCCTTGAGCGCACATAGTTTCAAAAACAACGACCTCTTGTATCAAGATCAGACGCCAGACACAATCGCTCGAGTGCGGGTCAGTGAGAGACTCAAGGACTTATGTGCAACACACATGAACCTTTGCTAAATATAAAACTTTTCTAACAATTATAAGGCCGTAATATTATCACTATTAGGAATCGTATCCCCCTAAATGATTCCACCTAACAAAAAAGGTCCTCTGCTTGCCAGAATGCATAGGTGAACTCCATCATTGTGTTTTTTTTTACCTTTTAGTCATGCCATGTCAATAGACAAGTTATACACCGGACCCATAGCCCCCAGGTTAAAATGTCTGCCATCAAGGGGACATTTAAAAAAAACTCATTTTAAACATGGTCTTTCTAGAGAGAAGACACAAATATACATCTCGACTCGCGAATAAATCGGCTTGCTTCCACAAAGCTAGGTTAAAGTGGCGAACCAGCCCCTCTTCACATAATACTACTTCACAGAGAGCTTACGCAGACTGTCCATCACGATTACAATAGTCCCTTTATGATGAATGTTAAAAGTGAGTCGTTTAACAACTGCACATTTGGAAGTGCTTTTATCACTGAGCGTTGACACTAGCGAACCCCCAGTGTTGATGGACTCAAACTAGCTCAAGGAGCGCAACAAAACTTCCGTAAGGCTGAGGATCTGGTATATTTGTGTCTGTGGCCATGGCTCAATTCCGTCACGAGAAATAAAGGGAACTCAAGTTTTTGAACAGTTACTATCACGAACTTAATTAATGTAACCGTAAATTTAAGTATCGCGTGGCTCATCCTTCCAAAAATGGAAGAGTCACATGGTGGTATATCGAGGAGCAGCGCAAGTTGAACTTGTATAGCTGGTCATTAGAGTTCACTGTTATTTTTATATTTTTAGTTTTTTTAGCAATGCGTTTTATTTCCCTTCCGGGATATACTCATATGTACTAATTACGTCGATGTGTAAGGGATGAGAAATGCTAAATTTAAATGAAGTGTACCTGCATTTGAGTGGAAGGAAGTGTAAAAGTATTTTGGAAAAAACCACCCTCAGTACACCCGACAGAGATTTAAACCTCGATCTCCCCGTAATCGTCAGTCTAGTCTACTGCGAGAGTAGCGCGTTAGACCACGCGGCCACCGAAGCGGGTGAAAATTAATTTTCATGTAAAGACTAGACATAGGCCTGTTTTTAAGTTATTACCTAAAAAGTTATGATTTGTGAAAATAAACGGAATGATTACTAAAAAAATCCAGTATTTTCCATGATGGAACTCCTCTTTATGATTGCTGATGATAGTGACGGAATTTAACTATGACCCTGACGGAAATAAGCTTTTCCCAATGTTTTGCAGAAAATGTGATTTTCACATTGATGTTACAGCATCATTAGGGACATCGCTGTTTTTAATTTCGTAAGTAATAATTGGTCAAATTTGTACGGGTACGGTTCGTTGTGTAGTCCCTTGGCCAACTAGAGAACGTTTGAGGTAATATCCAGTTTTTTCAAAGTAAGGCAGGGCAAGTATAACGCGTAGTTAAAAATAAAAATAAATACTGTTGTGGTTGAAGTAAACAGTTTAGAAGACTGTAAAATGAAATTTAGCTCATGGCCGAAGTAAATTAGCTGTGCCGATACACATCGTTCACTGTTTCAACGTTAGGTTCAGTCTATTTTAAGAATGCATGACTTTGAGAATATTAGCAATGATACCGCAAGAGTTAGAATTTAATGGAAAACATAATTAATATTGTGTTTTAAATATAAGGTTGCTAGAATAATTATAAATGATAAATAATACATTCCCAGTTAGTTATTAACTATTAACTTGATTAGTAACAAAACAAATTTCGCTTCGAATTTAGTGCTCAAATAGCTGCGACAGAATATTTTTCAATTGATACTTAAAATATAGTATATAAATATATTAAAATGCAGTTATTATACATTTAAAATTGTGTTAAGAAAGGAAATTAATGTTATACTGTAGACAAATTAATAAGAGGAATTATGAAAAACACTGATTGGCCTCATTGATTGACGAAAAGCAGTATTTATATAATTTGGCTCTGTAATCCTAAATAGAAAGGGAATATTTTCCAACAATTTATAAATAATCTAATTTCAAATAAATCCATATATTATATTTAAATAATTTTGTAAACTCCTCATACAGCTATTTTAATATGCTTAATTTCATTGTTTTTTGTTCTTAATTAACACTATATAATCATCACAAGTATTAGTTACTGTTTAACTTTATTTATTATTTGATTAATTTTAGCAAAATTTAGCTTACTGTTCATATTTTGTCAAAGTAAATATCATGGCTTCTTAACTTTGCTTCTTTTTATTTTCTATTTAACATGTTTCAATTAATGTTTTTAGTAATTTGTCTACCAACTTTTCTAGAGTATACCATTAATTTCATTTCTTAACATATTTTTAAATATCAAATAACTTCATTTTAATATTTTATATATTTTATTGAGTAACTTAGTTAACAAGTTACATTTCATAACATATTTTTGACAAATTAATGCGAAGCAAAAATTATTTTGAATTGTGAAGCATTAAGCTAATAAATATCTCTGAATTATTTCTTTCTCCTCGATAGTAATAATAATAATAATAATAATAATAATAATAATGATGATTTTAAAAATTAAACTAATAAATATCTTTGAATTATTTCTTTCTCCTCGATAGTAATAATAATAATAATAATAATAATGATGATTTTAAATATCACTATTAAGATTAAATTGTATTAAAACAACGTTAAAATCAGGTTATGGTTTGCGATTTTTAGTAAAGTAATTTGCTTAAGTTAAAATTAACTTAAACTATCATTTTTCTGAGCTTCACATCAATTTGACCAAGAATGCGCCAAATTAAACATAACGCGGATCATACCAATTTAATTTAAACTCTAATATTGTCGTATTTAATCCGACAACAATGTAAAGTAGTTTAGCTTCAATAAAATATGACCACAAAGAGGTAAATTTTATTTCGCTCACCGCATTAGAAAAAACAGAATATTAAATCAGGAGACATAATAAAGACGCTCAACTTTTCTGTGTAGAACCAAGAGTATATAAAAACAACATAAATTTTAATAAAGTTTCCCCAGACGTAAGTACTTTATCTAACTTTATAGAAGAAGAAAGAGTTATGAACGTATTGAAGCAGAAAAACTTTTTTTATATAGGAATACAATACAATATAAAGCCATACTGTATTGCTAAGGCTTCCGTGCTTCCTTTTTTCTTCAATCTTTCTTTTCTTCACGTGAATCTCTACTACTCTCCTTCTTCTATTCTCCTACAACAAACGTCGTGTGAGTTAAAAATGGAATAAGGTAAAGGAAACTGAGCGAATAAAATGAAGGAAACTAAAAGGGACCATTTCCCAACAATTCAATAAGCGTCCTTGTAGAAGTTCGCTATTTCTCTACAAAAGATGATCAGTTCAAAATGTCGATTTAACAAGAAATAAAATAAAGTATATAAGGATACGTTAGCTAAAAGCCCCATGTGCGTTGCTTGTATTTAATAAGTTGAGAAACTTGTACTTAAAAATTATGGATTTTTTTTTTCGAAATAACTAGAGTCATAACTACTACTAAATAAGCGATATACATAGGACCTGGCCTGGCATTCCTCACATTCACAAGTTGTGATTAATACACGCCTTGTCAGAGGTGAAGGAAGGGTTTGGCAATCAGATAAATCTGTGCCGGGACTGAGGATTGAACCCCGGACCCTCAGCACAGAAGTCTGACACCTTACCCCTAGACCACCAGGTCACCTAGTTACAAATTGAATGTCTATAATTTCAAATCAAATAATTGTTGAATTAACTTAAAAGGTTTAGTGAAAAGAAGGTTTCATCTGCAACATAACCAGTAAACTTGTGTGTGTTGTGTACACAAAAACAATCGTATTATTATAGAGCAAGGAAAAAAGTGTGTATGCAAACACCCCACATTGGTGTACACACAGACTAAACGTCAGTTTCATTTAGTCTGGTTTTCCGGTGACGTGGATGTCAAAGTTAGAATCCTGGGCTTGCTTACTGAGTGGTGTTTTGGTTTCACACTCTACCTTCATACAAATTAGGGTACATTTAGTCTAAATTCTACTTTATTTAAGAACCCTATTAGTGTAAATACGATGAATAAATAACATGTAAGTATTTGTTTAGCTTATAACATAACTCATCGGGAGGAACATATCGTCAAGTTTGGTCGCCTGTATGTAGATTTTTGCCGCTCTGGTTGCACACAGTACGTCTATGGAGGTTTTCTACACTTACCCGCATTGAGATGATAGTGGATATGGAGGTGTGGGCCAGTGGGAGTCTCGAACCTAAATTAAGCCTAATATACTAACCCCTGATGTTTGACCTGGCAGTCTAGGGATAGGGTGTCAGACTTCTGTGCTGAGGGTCCGGGGCTTAATACTCGGTCCCGGTGTGGCAGGAAATCTTTAGACTAGGAAATTTTTAGGTAGTGGTTCTTTGTCAATGCCACCTGTCAATGCCGCCCATTTTGTTTTTTTAATCTCTTTGTCAACGTCTCTCTGAAGTTCTTAGGAAATCTTTAGACTAGGACATTTTGAGGTAGTGGCTCTTTGTTAATGCCGCACTTTGGAAGTGTGTGTGTATTTGTGTGTGTGTGTGCGTGTGGTTGTGTATCAGAACAAATCAAAACTCATTTGTTAGTGAATCTTTTCAGACGTTTATTAAATTGATTGTTAGTATGGATATATACTGCCTATTCAGGCCTTGGGAAGAGCTGCCAACATCAAAAAGTCAAGATTCTCTTTTACACAAAGATAGAAGCAGGGATAAAGGTACAAATTCTTAAAACTATGCCAATATTTAGAATGTTATATATTGGTATGTGTGTTTAAATTTAAATCATATCTATGGAGGGTGCCAGAGTAAGAAGCCTCCCTGGGTGTCAAATATTCAAAGGCTTTTAACATAATATGATAATTAATTGTCTTTCTTTTTTCCTTTTTAAGATAAGATTAAAAAAACACTGATGTTAATGCGGTGAAGGCATTGGCAAATAACTAAGGTGTGAGTGAGAGGTTTAATAAAGTAGCATTAATATCGACACGAATTTCCTAGTCAATATTGAGATTATTAGACCGCTGGTCGGTGTCAAAGAGATGCTGTTCTTTTGAGTGCGTGCCGATGCTGTACTAGAGTCCTTCTTGCATTCAGACTAATAATATCCTGGACTAATGTTTTCCGCTTACATACCAGCCAGGAATTGAACCAGGAAGTTATAGGCTGGTAGCCAGGAGAACTGACCACTACACCACGTGGACGGATGCCTGTCAGGATAGTAAGACGCATTAAATAGAAAAATAAAACGAGACTGGTCGTTCAATCGCCGCAATATCCTCTCACAATGGCTGCGATATGTATCACGCTTGGTTGCTACCTCGTGATTCAATGCGCTCCATAAATGCTAGGAATTCTCTCAAAACATGTCAAAGGAAGCCTATCTTCATATGTGAGAGATTTCTTTAACTGATTTCTTTGAATAGAACATTCTTGTCTGCTGAGAACGCCTCTAGAATTCACTCTTGACGTGTCTACGCGTGAGACGAAAGGGGGAGGAAAGAAATACCAAGCGTCGTGTACAGTTGGCCAAACAGACGCCCAATCCATAAGGAGCCCTTCAGTGGCTGAATGGTCTAAGCTCAAAGATGTCACTCTCGTTCTGGTGGTGGGGAGATCGGGGTTCGCGTGTACCGAGGTTGTTTTCCTCTTTGGTTTCCCAATCTTTCTCTACTCAAATACGGTTATACTTTAAATAAATTCAACCCTCCTCCTTCCTTACATATTAGTGTTTAGTCTGAAAGGGTAGTAAGATGCGATGCTAATAAATAAATACAAAAATGAAAGGACTATTTAAACAATCGGTTAAAAAAAAAAGCAATCCTTGTATTTGTATCGAAAATGAAGCGAATGGAAATAAAACACTATAAATCAAAGCACGTTTTAATTTTAAACAATAAAAACACAGTCTTAGACATTTAATTATAAACTATTAAGATATATTTATGTATTTTAATATAATTTGAGAGTAATTTTAAACGAAATAATTTCTAGAGGGTTGGTATTAGCGAAGTACCTTTAATTATGCCTATTCCAGTGGGACATGCTGTGAAGGGTAAATAATGAGTAAGTGTACCAGAATCCAGCTAATGATAGATATAAACACCAAAATTGTCAAAAATAGTTAATTAATATTTCTGGCTGGGTACTTAACTATACTTTTCTCAGTTCAATTCTAATAAAGAATTGCTGAGCTAACGTTGCTGATGATAGAAAATTTAACATTACGTTTTTATCTAAAATAATATATTATTCTATACAAAATAATTATTCAAACATCCTAACATTAGTTATTAATAAATTTCTATGTACAAGATAGTGAATATATCAACATTGGCTACGTGACCCAGGACTTAAAAACTGCACGAGCCACTTGGAAGATTATTTCCTTATTAATGATCTTACATTCTCTATCCAGATTCATACTAACTAGCGAGAATCAAGGTGAAATCCAAATATCTAGTAATACTTATATCAGTAGTAATACTAAAAACGTTGAAGTTGTTACCAGTTTAGGGTGGAAATATTAGAGTCTAGGTATATGGTACTTTTGATAAAAACAAACTTTCAGACATAAATACATGGAAGAAATAGATAATTTTAATTATTTTCCTACGTTTAGTGAGAAAAAGAGATAAATGTATTCCAAATATTTGTGATGACTGTAGCTGGATTAATCCTCTGGCTTTAAGACTTAACATAGTTTATAAATATAAAATACCCGGAAGATAATTACGACCAGCTCCAACACCAATTAAATAATTGAAGCTAGCGCTTAGAGGATAATTCATGGAATAACTGGTCACAATAATTGAGTTCCGTCTATTTTATAAAGCGTTCTATCATTTAATTACTTGATTTAATGCGTCTGTTATTTAATATATCAGATAGCTATTTTTTACATTTGACTTCCAATTTTTACATCTGACTGCCATTGCGTACATCTAACTGGCATTTCTTACATCTGCTTCCATTTATTACATATAACTGTCATTTATTACAACTGATGTTCATTTATTACATCTGCCTGCTATTTATTATTGAGACTATACAAATCAAAATCAAATATAAAGATCATTTCGAATCTAGGATATATATATTTAAACCCAAAATAGGTATAATCTAAAAGGAAATTAATACTTTCGAGCATTAAATCTGATTTTGGTTAAAATATATATTTATATCTGTTAACTAGGGATCTTTCATCAAAGAGCGCAAATTCACAAATTCAAATATACAGGGTGTCTACCATGAGATTCCAACATTCAACCACACACAGCTCACTACAGTGGAGTTTCATGGTGGACATAATGTATAATTAAAATATTAATATAATATATATATTATTTAACTGGAGTTAAAACACTTTATTTATAAAAGGTCTACTAATATCTAATAGTGAAGTATATATTTAAAAGTGAGCATAGGTTAAATTATTATATATTATATACTAATACATATTAATATATATTAACAAGACCGTAGCGCGGGGGGGGGGGGGGCCTTGGGGGGCTCACCCCCCCCCCAAAATTT
>CABFWB010003953.1:54566-68260 GCA_902151455.1 Timema bartmani
GGGGGGGGGGGGGGGGGGGGGGGGGACTTTGGGGGCTCAACCCCTCCCCGAAATTTTATGAACAAAATATATATGGCCTTATTTATTGTTCAGACAATATGTAGATTAAGCTATAAGTACAAATTAGGGCGCTGTGTTACCATAAAAAGCACTTTAGATATCTTCTAGAGGTGTTTAGTATAGACAGTTTTCCAGCCTTCAGCAGTTCGGGGGTAATGCTGCTATATAAAACACTTCAGATAGCTTCTAAAAAATTTTATGATTTAGAATTTTTTCTAGCTTCCGGAAATTGGGGGATGTGCCCACAAACCCCGCCGTCCCCCTGAAATTGGCTGGCTACGGCCTTGTATATTAATATTGCTATTATTATTGATTTATTTATATTTATGGCTATAATTACATTTATAATATTATTAAATAAGCGTGGTATCACTAGATTGAGTAGATTGTGTTTTCAAAAAAATTTGTACTATTTACTTCTTTTTCAACGTTTTTAGAACCTTAATTTGAATTATTTAATTTAGTGATGAGCTTATACAATTTGAAAAAAAAAATATTCTATAGGCTACGTTTAGTATGCATATGCATTGGTATTACATATTGTTTATATACAATATAAAAAATTCTCAAGAAATAATAATTGTTAATGTATAGTACCTTATAGTTTTTAAATGTGTAGCAAATATAACTGCAATAAAGAATACTAAAAAATAATAAATGGAATATAATCAAACAGTAATATTATTGGTAAATAATCGTATTTAATACAATATGTTAATTTATATGGTTTAATTATGCTAAAACATTAAATTACTTCTTTTTTCCTCATTTAGTTTGACAGGTACGCATGATTCTTTGAACATCCACAAAAGAAAGTAATACTTTCATGTTGTATTTTAAGATTACCTTCAAAATAAATGTAGAGATATGAAAAAAACTTTTAAATGTAATTTTTATATTTCACCTTTAATACTAAGAAGACTCAAGACAATTCTCGAATGAGGTAAAGAGGGAAGAGTTAATATGAGATAGAGAGATCAAGGTGGAACATGCTCTCGGAATACTAAAAACAATTATTTGACCCAACCCCAAAATAATAAAATAAGACTCCTCGAATATTACGTTCCCAAGAGCGAAGTAAAAGTGAGGAAGTCTTGTGGATTATTCTGGTCATGTAGCAACAACACCCGCAGTGCGCGCTTCTGGTCGAATAAGGAAGACTCGCTATGTAGAGGTCACGCGGAGGTCATAACCCGAATTGTCGATGGGATGGGGAGGAGATTCCCTAACCGCCTCGGTTCGCCACAAGAGTAAACATGGTCCACCCACAAGATGTTGAGAGGAATCTATCAATCGGGTAGACCACGGAGGTATTTCAGACACACAATCATTCCCCAATGGGGCCCCGCCACTGTTTGATATATATTTGATTAATTACATTCATTACAAATATTTACTTACGTTTGGCAATCCATTGAGTAGGTAGCCTCTGTCTGTATCCAGGGTTGCTACTATTTTATTAATGTAATTTGACCATTAAAATTTTATTGCACAATTTCAACAAGTGTATTATCATATATTGATTTCAAATAATAGCAGTTCACGAGTAATAAGGGGTAAAACGTGATATTTTATGCTTTTTACATACAATTGTTAAGGTAGAGATACAGTAATAAATGTATGGCTTAAATTTGGTATTACTATGTATTAATATAGGGGAAGTCAGGCAATTATGAGCACCTTAAGAAAATCTGTTATTTCATAAGAAACAGTATGGCTATCCAAAAGTAATATTATTTTATTCAATTGATCATTAAATTAGGTATACAAAATACAATAAATATGAATGATATTTTAATGATTTTGGTCTAGAAAAAATAATAATTAAGAAGCTGCAAGTGCTCATATTAAAAGCATGGGAGGAAAATATGAGCACACCCAGGGGGTAAGATGAGCATCGTGTTATAATTTTATATACACATACAACGATAATTTAAATATCAGACAGAAATACTCAATAGGCCATATACACACAGGGAAATAGTGGTAAAGATATAACATATAATAATTACTCTCTTAGTATCCTACAAGCACAAACCAATACCTACTGATATTCATTTTCTGTCTTGATAGGCCTATTTTGCTAGTCTGAACAAAGGACGCAAATGTAACGCTTCTGTTGTTTAAAAACCCCACTGCACTTGACGTGAGCCCATTTTTTTTGCATGCTTGGCACTGTACCCAATCACCACCTGTTGTGGAAAAAATATCCCCACACAAAATGCACTATGCATCTTCTACATCTCTACTTCTTAGCAGATGATGAATTTGAAGACTTTATTCCTTTTTTTTCTGGTAGTGATAACACGTTTCTTGGCATTCTTGACGCTATTTTTGTGAGGACTATCCGTGAATATAATAGAATGAGCCATTCTTCTGGTAGAAGGCTTCCTTGTACCTTTGGCTGGAATCGGAATCAGGTCTCGGAATTTTGGAGAGCATTGTGGAGTTGATCCTGACTGTGATTTTTATTTATTAACATTATTTACTATTTTATGTTATTATAATTATTATTATTACTTTAACTATTTTAATTGCTATTATTTTGACTATCTTAAGCATGATGTAGCTGTAGACACCGCGAAAAGTGTAAAAATTCACAATTTAAAAAAGATCAGGGTATTTTGAGCACCCCTGCTCATATAAACAACTGGGGCCATTTCGCCTNTTTGACTATCTTAAGCATGATGTAGCTGTAGACACCGCGAAAAGTGTAAAAATTCACAATTTAAAAAAGATCAGGGTATTTTGAGCACCCCTGCTCATATAAACAACTGGGGCCATTTCGCCTTTTCAGCCATCTTGTTCGTTGTGGTTATATGTTAACTTTAATTTCTTTCAGGGGATGCAATGAGTAGGTTTTATGTTACATTTGAGCTTAAATAACGACCAAACCAAAAATAAATGTAGTCCCTGTTGCTTATACAAACTATGGGAAACATTTTAGTAACTTAATTTTAAAGTACCTTTTCATAAACTGATAAATACAGGACGCTGTGATTCTTTTATTATCACCGTGCACTTCCGTCTATGTTGCTATGATGCAAGTGAACCTTCTTCAATAAGGTGGCAGTACATACTTGCCAAGGGGAGAGTTTCAGACGGGTATGCTCATAAATAACACTTGCTCATATTAGCCTGACCTCCCCTAATATATATTAATAATGTTAATATTTCATTGAAATATTTATATTATCAATTTTATCATTAATATTGTTGATATTATAAATATTTAATTTTGAACACTTTATATTAATACTTATTAATAGTAAATTTTAGCCCCATAAATTGATTACTGTAGCTCTCTACCTTAACAATGTTACGTAAAAAGCATAAAAAATCAAGTTAGACCCCTTAGAATTCGTGAACTGTTATGATTTGGAATTATTATTAAATCACTATCTATAGCTTATAATAATCATACACGGTGTTTTTTAGCATCGTGTATTACTTTCTGTTTGGGCTATAAACTCATGTTCTAATTACGCCAATAGATTTAGCTGTTAGGAAGATTATATTTAAAGGAAATGTACACACATTTGCATAGAGGGATAGTGTAAAACCATTTTGTAAAAGCCACTCTCAGTACACCCGACAAAGATTCGAACCTCGATCTCCCCGTCACCGGCTGTCTAGTCTACTGCGAGAGTTAGACCACGCGGTCACCGAAGAGGGTGTTTACTTTTTAAGTTATCCTAAATTCACCAATATTCTTGTATTGTTTTTTATTAGTGTGATAATCCCCGTATTTTCTTTACCCTCCCAATTTTCCAGGCCAACCCCGGTACAGCATAGAATCTGCTTACGTGAAGATTATTTTATATGAAAATGGGGGAGTGGGTTAGTTCAAAATAGGAAATATTTTCCTAGCTGATGCGAAGCAAAACGATTCGATAAGGAACGCCATTAAGATCGGGGAGGGGGGGAGGGTAGGAAATCCCGATTTAAGTTTGGCCCTCTTTAAATAATGTAGACATGTGCCAATATGATGGGATTCAGATTCAGAATGTTTCAAGCTATAAACGTGTATTTTTTAAAGAGTAAAAAACCCAAATAAAATATTTGATCTCCGTCCAATTATTAAGTATCTCGCCCACAGCTATGGTCACGCATGAAAAATAAAGAAGCTAAACCACGTTCACACGGTGACAGTACTGTCAACCCTGTAGAAGTTGTGACAGTGAGCGATTGTTTCAGCCACGGCCGTATGTGTTCATACAATGGACTGAAATAAATGTGAGAGTGTGATAGGGAATACCTAAACCACTGTGAAAACTGTGGATTTGGTGCATGCTGTTGATTTAGGAGTTGAAGAACTGATTGTTATTGAGGTAAATAGACCTACGGAAAATAAACGGTATTGGAATGGGGAGCACTAAGAGATATCCTGAGTGCATCAAACACGCTGTTTAATAAGATTGGAAAGATTTTCAATCGTTCTCCAATTTTCTTTGAATTGATCAAGGCATTTTCGTTGAATTGATAAATCAGGTAAATGAATGCTCAATTACTTTTTTTGTTCATGTTGTGAGACACAACAGGTGCTTGGTGTGAAAGGGAAATGAATCACCGTCACATTGTTCGCGCTAAAGTGGTACAAGTCTGTTCACACGATGCAAGTGACTGAGGTATTTG
Organism: Timema bartmani; assembly: GCA_902151455.1. Classification (NCBI taxonomy): domain Eukaryota; kingdom Metazoa; phylum Arthropoda; class Insecta; order Phasmatodea; family Timematidae; genus Timema; species Timema bartmani. The sequence goes on from CABFWB010003953.1 coordinate 59,262, forward strand.
TTGGTTCTGCTGTAGCAGAGTTACTCTCAAACTATCCCACATCAAAATGATTTGATTCATGCATTTGACCGCGACAGTAATATCTGTTCATATGGGCACAGTATTGTGACAGTTGATGTCATGACAAAAACAGTCATAGTTTATTAGTCTCGTGTGATTGAGGGTTTAAACTAATCTTTTAGTATTTGCCTGTGACGAATATATCAGGGTTCTAATCCAGGCTAGGTGTGTGCTATTAAGCTAGAATATTTACAAATGCCTTTCCAATCTTCCTCCATGAAACTGGGGAGGGGGGAATGTCTAAATTCTACCCTTCACGCACCTATTATATTATTGTAACCCACCTCGGTGGCGTAGTTAGCTAACCCTCTAGTTTCGTGTTGAGATAGGCTGCCGAGGACAGGGAGATCGAGGTTCAAATCTCGCTCGGATGAACTGGGGGGCTTTTTACTAAATGGTTTTCTACTCTCCCTCCACGCAAATATTGTTTTATTTCCTCTATATTCAACCTTCCCAATTCCTAGCCCATCAGCGTAATTATTACTTAAGCGTATAACCTGAACGGGTAGTAAGACTTGGTGCTAAGTATTATTATTATTATTATTATATTACTATTACAAATATGCAGATAGCTCGGGCTGGTAGTAAGACGTGAAGCACGTAAAAAATCCGACTAAAACCATTTTCGAATGACCTATCATCCCTCGATACATTCGAATAAATGGAAAACAACTCTGCTTGTCCGCGTAGCTTAGTGGACAGAGCAGTCAATAACATGCCCCTAATTTAATTCTGATGGTGCTGATGGAGAATTCATCATCATATGGAATTAGTAGATGTATAGATACTAGGGTTGGGTGTGTATTGTTGGTTGCACGTATGAAGAACCTTAACTGAAAGTTTTAACTTTACCAAATTTTTACATATTATAGTCTAACAAAATCCACGCATTCAACTTTATAAAAATGGTATATATTTTAATCTTAAAATTACTATTTGACTTAAACATTTAATGATTGAAATATTTTAATTTGCACTGTACAATATTTTAGATATGTGTATTTTATTTTAGCATGGCTTAAATTACCTCTTTTAGTCGACTTTAAACTCATACATGTAGATATCACAAATTTATACTCACATTTCTTTACATGCCTAAAATATTATATATGCCAATTTGACTTGTAATTAAATATTTTACTAAGGTTATTACGGTTTTTTCTATATTTTATATCGATTCACTTATTTCTTTTTAATAACGTAATTTTATTTCCATTAAATTTGCTAATTTAATTATATTTTCTATGTTATTCTTATATATTCTGGCAGCAAGTCATATGTTCTTCACATGCCACTTTAAAAAAAATTGTGTCTTAACTATGACACATTTGGATTGGTTAATTACCTTAAGTTTTCTTCTCGTTATTGTACTATCTATTCACCCTGAAATAAAACAAGCTTACGTATCTTGTTTATTTCTGCTATGGTGGAACCTGTAAGATAGGACCACAATGTGATCACTCTCCATCATGATGGCGTATTTACAAGTCTATACAATATTTCATTAGTTATTAAATAAGGATGTGTATAAAATATGGACACATTATGCATTTAAAAACTAGGCCTACTTAATACATATAACAACATATCTTTTGGCATTGTTGATGGGTTTAAATATTTAGGAACAGTTTTAAATAGCAATACTGATATTAGAGTAGAAATTAGGAAAATAATATAGTCTGAAAATGCATGCTACGTCTTAATCGGTCAGTAAATTGTTGACATTTTGCCTGCTGTCAAGGAATATAATAATTTTACTGGTTGTTCTATATGGTTGTGAAATAATGTCTTATACCTTAAATGACAGAAAAATACTTTTAGGTTACTTGAAAACAAGGTGCTTAGAAAGATATTTGGTCCCAAAAGGAATGAGGATGAGGATTCATAATGATGAGTTGTATACCCTGTACTCATCAAGATACATTGTTAGGATAATCAAGTTCGGTAGATTACGGTGGGCGGGACATGCAGCGCAAATGGGAGAATCTAGAACCTTTTTCAAGGTACTGACTGCAAAACCCAATGGAAAGAAACTGTAGCCCCTTTACGTCCTCCAGGACAAAGGCAGGCATCCAAAGTTACAAAAGAGGGGGGAATGAATACAGAGTGAACAAATAGGACTATTAATAAAGAATATATTATTAGACAATATATCCGCTCATGTTTCCAAGCAACACATTCTGCATCATTTAGGTAAACCAAAAAGGATAGACCAAAAATGATGTATCAGCAAACTAATAAACAACATTCCCAGGAAGGTGTATACCAATTAGCTAAATTGAAATTAGGTTGAAGTCAATAAGTTGGAAATCAATAGATAAACATTAGTTTTATTTATAAATAAAGGATAAGTAATAACAAAGAGATATACATGAAAAATGTATATCAAAAGGAAATATATATATAACATTCATTGAAAACAACTCGAATATTAACGTTACAATATTCTCTCTATTCTATAAATAAACATCATATATGTTTGGTTAAAAGTAGAATTGAATAACGTCCAAAATTTACATCTATATTGCCACTAGTCAAGAGGATTTGGAATAGCAAATAGCATTTCATTTCCTTAGTTTCCCCAAAAGACTAATAAGAAAATAGTTTATTATAAATAAAATTTTCTAAGTCAACAACTTCCCATTATTACATTTCTATTCCACTAGTTGGGAAGACTTTGAATAGACAGTAACAATTATCTCCTAATTCCTTAAAAGGACTAAATTATGTAGTACAAGATTCAATATAATATAAACTGGAGTCAACTTGATTCTTTCCATGTCAATTATTTAAGTTCAATTTCCAATAGTTGGAAGGACTTTGAATAGAGAGTAACATTTCTCTCCTGAAAAGACTAACTGATTTAGTACAAGATTTAACATAATATAAACTTGAGTCAACTGGAATTTTTCCACGTCAATTATTTAAGTTTAATTTTCAAAGCATAAATTATTTTTAACATGGTAAAAATAAAATTAAATACGAAAAGGAATTTTAAAATACAACTAGCCGAAAATTAATTAAGATCTTACATTTTAAAATAGGTAGATGTGTCCAAGATAGATATCCTGCCAAGAGTGAAGTGTCTTCCGATCTCCTGGCGGTATTTATTTGACATTTTTACTCAGATTGGGAAAAGGTAGGGGTTACATACAAGACATAATCAAAGAAAAATGGGGTGGGGAGTTGGTGAAAGGGGAATATGTGACGAGAAGGCCGTAGAAAGCCCTAGAACAGGCGTCTAGGCTACGTGGCCGGAAATGCCTTACTCTTCTTTCCCGGCGGCCTTAGTGAACACTCAATGTTGGCCGGGTCAGTTAACCCACGCATTCAGTCTTGATCACACGTTCGCATAGCTGGCTATGTGGCGTGGGAGATAGTAAGCTTGGAATGAATAAAGTTAAATGGAGCACGATGAGTTTAGAATAACATCACATTATTTAACTATTTGGTAGAATATTATTTGAAGTAATTTAGTGTATTTTAGGAACTAAACGTTGTAGCTATGATAAGACGCTACAAGACCACAAGGAAAACCTATACGCAGATGGGAGGATAGCATTAGAATGGACCTTAAAAATGACAGGGTGTAATCAGGTGGATTGGAGAGACCAACCTAAATATATGGACAGGGTGTAACGAGGTGTACTGGATAGCGCTAGCTCAAGATGAGTATAGGTGGAGTCCTATTGTAGGTGTGGCAATGGACTTTCAACTTCATAATTCCATAAAGTAAGTACCAAATAAGTAAGTAGCCAATAATACACTTTCTAATAAAATAATTACCATCTAGTTAGCTGAATCGAATTTTTTTTTTAAGAAACCAGATGTCTTAAAATCAAATATTACTTAAATTTTAATTAAAAATTATTACACATTTATTTTAATTAATTATTAATTTAAAAAAAAATCAAGTCACGGAAATGCCATATTCATATTATACCTCTCATGGTAAACGAAGTGAAAATTTATCCTTTTTTAAATTTCCTTGCAGATCTATTCTTTAACGATCCAACAATAATATCAGGTGCACGATCCTATATTAAGTTAGTTTGTAAGTCACGCTATTGTGTAGTTCGTGTAGTTAGGAATATTATGTTAATTATATCAACCATAAAATGAAAACGCGTAGCCACAGCAGCACACGCACGAAAACAAACAAAATTAACCCTTAAAATTATATCAGCTTAATTATGTAACTTAGATATTGCTTATAAAAAATATAGAGATAAAATTTATTAGTGAATGTAGCTCTATTCGGGATTATGTTTGCTTGTATTTTATAAAACATACCTATTTATATATTTTTGTACGAAAATATCACTAATGGTTACCATCACCACGGATATATTTTAAATCTATTCAGTAAAAAACATATATTGCGTATTTAATATTATTCTCATTACTGTTGGAAACTTAATAGCATTTGAACCAATTTACAAGTTCATTCACATGTGACAAATGATTCATTATATTATTTATCGCGTACAGATAACCGATAAACAATTTATCAGTTAAATGTCACATCATAAAAAGATTTTAAACGTAACCAAATGTAATCATAATTGAGCCAGAAGAGTTTTCGTCTACAATTCAAAAAAATAATGAATCCACATTTAGCTTTTTGTAAATAAAACACACTGCGGGGATTAGGGGGTTGTGGAAATATTGACTAATTAATCATGTAATTGAATTGTAATATATCAACTTTAATGTATTTTACAATGGTCTCTTGAAAATGGAATGTCTATCAATTATTAGTCAAAGACCAAATTTATATATTTTACTAGAAAAATTAATCCCATATTTTTACGTATACATTGGTCAATGATAATACAGTTCTCTCCCCCTATATAAATGATCTAGGTGTTCTGGACAATAAACTTTACTTCCACTATCATGTTGACCATATATTATCCCAATTATTAGTTACTAGCTCTTATTAAATTTATCACCTCATCATTTAAGAAAGTTGACTGTTTTATATGTCCGTACTACGCCCCGGTTAGATCTAGGATAGAATATGCTACTGTTCCTTGGAATAATTCCAAAATCTTAATTGACTCTCTCAGGTTGGAAAATGTTCAAAGAAAATTTGTCGCTGCGTGCTTTGATAAATTATTTACTAACCAGATTTATTATGATTATGAAAGAATTCGAAACCTCTTAGGGCTCCAAACTTTCTACTCACTCATACTTTATTGTGATGCCCGTTTTTAATAATTCCAATATCAAAATTTCTTGTAAATTTAACCTTGATAATGTAGGTATACCTGTCCCTTCTCAGACCTCTGTTCATCCAAAATTATGCTCTTGCAAGGTGAGCCCTTTAGGCCGTTGTATCCACAGCGATAATTCCAGATTTGTCGAATTAGACTTTAATCATAAAATAAAAGCCAAACTCAGATAGTTATTTAAGGAACTTCCTTATAACTCTGCCTCGAATATTTAAATTTACTTTATTTTGATTTTTTTTTGTTGCTTATTATTATATTTTTTAAATACTTACGCTTTCACTATTCTTAATTTTTTATTTATTATTTTTATCATCTATCATTAGTAATTATGTCCTTTTTTTGTAATTTTTCATCAATATGTATCATTATTTAGCTGTTATTGGTTATATTATTTTATTATATGTGTTTGTAAGGTACTTGTGTACTTTTCAGTGCTGACCTGTCATAGGTCTCACGGCTGTAGGCCAGCACTATAATAAATGAAATTAAAATTATTATTAGAACTGCTTGGTGCCTTATCTCTAATTATTAAGCTTATGACAAAATCAATCAAGTAGATAAAACCTGGGATGAGAAGTCTACTATTCACTAGTAACCAAGCTAAGGAGTTGTAGTAAGAATTTTAAAATATAGTTTAATACTTTCTTGAATTTATGTTTATTTTAAATATACTGATATAATATGACAAGTATTTTGATGAATTCTGGCTAAGAAATAATTTTATGATTTATATATTTAACAGCCTACTGTATTTTTGTGAGTCAAAATTATACTAAATAACATTTTTGTGGAAACACTACACATATTTAACCCCCGCCCCATCCCCCCATGAAAATAAATTAGAAGACAATTTAAATTAAAAAGGTTGTTAACCTCACGCTCTTATAAGTAATATAAATTTTTATTCTACTCATGGTTTGATTCCAAAAATAAATATGAAGCCTTTGATCATATTAATCTACGGTAATGTATCTTTATTATGGGTATCACTTCATAAAAACTGTTTGACATAATATACCAATATATATATTTTTAGCTAAACTTGTTGTATCAACATAATCTACGTTTTGGCTATGGCAATCTGAATTTATAGCATCAACACTTAAAAAAACATTTTTAGCAATGTAGTCTTAATTAACAATATAAAGCATACTAAGAAGAAAATTATTATTGTGTGTGATACACTTTACACACACACACAAAATCAAATAGGGAAATGGTCGTTTTAAAATACTAGGTACTTTTAAATAATAAAGAGTTGTAATTTAAAAAAAAATACATCCTATTCATTTCTGGAGATTTATGGAAATGATTCAATATTATATTAACCAATCTATAAAATTTACTTAGAATTAAAATATAGCTTATTTTTTGAATTTAGGAAATTCGATGACCAAACTATTATATATTATTACTGTTTAATAAGTTGTATAGTAGCACCTAACTCAATTGAAGGTTGAGTTTGATGGTCATTTGGCCTCACTGTGTACGATACTTTTCGTGTTTATTCTAGCATGGATTTATTTATAACCTTCATGTGTAATTTATTTGTTCATACATAGCTTGTACTTTATGTAAATGAGACGTCTTGAAGTTGCTGATTATGTCTGAAACTTAATTTGTATGTGATAATAAAACATGGCGCAGTCGGTAGTGTCTGCAGTGAATTATCTGTGATTCAAATATATGGATACGAATATCTCGTCCTGTAAAGAAGCAGTTATCAATTTGGAGTTTAATAAACCAAAGCCGCTTAATCTTGCCGGAGATTTGGCGAAGAATTTCAATGAATTCCAGAAAGAAGTTCTAGAATATTTTGAGGCGACAGAGACTGGAACAAAATCTGCCGGCATGCAATTAGCCAGGCTAAAAAACCTATCAGGACGAGATGCTTTCTGACTATATAAAACCTTAACTACCATCAGACCTGAAGAAGAAACAGTAAATGATATATTGTCTGTTCTTAAATCTCACTGTATTCCGAAGAAGAATGAAACAATTCTTGTGTTAAATTTTTTTAAACAGGAAACAATGTATCGGTGAACAGTTTGAAAACTTTTATGCAAAACTCAAAGTTCTTGCCACGACTTGTGAATTTGGTGACCAGGAGGATAAGTTGCTGCGTGCACAAATAATATTGGGCGTGAACTCACAGTCAATAAAACAACACCTTCTTAGGGAGGACACTACTCTAAACAAAATTGCTAACTCTGTTTTGAACAAATTCTTTAATTATTACATTAAAGGTTGGACTAAGTCATTGTCATCAGATTTCTCAGAGCTGAATCACTATTTTTCCCTCAGAAAAGACATCACAGTCCATGATTGGCTTCTTTACCATGATGAGCGTCTACTAGTCCCATTTAAACTGAGGCGCTTCGCCCTTGAGATCCTTCATGCAACTCACCTTAGTTTTGAAAAAGTCCAGGCTCAAGCGTCTCGCAGCTTCTATTGGCCAGGAATCACCTCTGATTTGCAAAAAATGTATACTTGCGTGCCTAAAATGCAATCGATTTCAACAGTCTAAAATAAAGGACTCGCTGCAACCTCGTGACATCCCTGATCTACCCTTTGTTAAAATTGCTGCCGATTTTTCAGATTATAATGGTGATAGCTATCTAGTTATTGTAGACTACTATTCGCGGTGGATTGAGACTGAGAAGGTCCCGATTAAGTCTGCTTCTACTGCTATAAGTAAGCTCAAACCAATCTCTGCGCGTTTTGGGATTCCCAAACAATTCATGTCTGACAAACCAACCTTTTGACTCATATGAATTCAAAGTGTTTGCTCAATCATAGAATAATGAATTAGTAACCTCCAATCCTCACTATCCCACAGCAATGGTTTGGCTGAGAAAGCGGTCGGAATTGTTAAATTGATGTTAAAAAAAAGGCGTAATATGAAAAGCCATTTAGGAAAAAAAGAGCACCTGACCAGGAACGAAACCCAGTCACCCAGTCTTTGGCAGTCTAGTCCAACACGAGAGTGGCGCGTTAAAACTCACAGCCACCGAAGCGTGTTAGTTACGGCTTTGTCCATATGGAGAGGATCACATCTTTATCAGTTGAAAAATGACACCTGGACACGGGAATTGAACCCAGACATTTGGTTTAGCGCGCCAATGCTCAACCATCAAGCTATCCAAGAAAAATGACCCTTGTGCGCTATACAAACTTCCCGGGTTCGATTCCCGTCTCCAGGTGTCATTATTCAACTAATGTGAATTAGTTTAAATTAATTAGCCCCGTGGTTAAATTAATATTATTTACCTAAAACTATTTCTAATTTTATAAACAGCCGTGTTGATAATTCAAATAAACGCTACTTGGCTTACTATTAATTGTTGAAAGTATCACGGCTGAGTTTTATTTATGTTTTAGTTTTGTATTGGACCAGGTAGATTTGCTTTAATTAAAATGTAGTGAGATATTAATGGGCCGTTCTACAACATATGTTGACTTAATAACAATGGTTTGGCTACTTTTTAGGATAACTTTAGTTTACTTACTAAAAGCCTAAATTATATTTTAAAAATACATACTGTAACGTTATTTGCCACCCTAACATTTATTTCCTTATATTTTTCCAATCCTTGTGAATAGTTTCAAATTTATTTTCGTATGAAACACGCTGTGTCACCGGCGTGACAAATAATACTATTTACATCCATTTAAATAAATTAAAAGGACAGAATATAGAAC
>CABFWB010003954.1:0-15692 GCA_902151455.1 Timema bartmani
TGGCACCTTCCATCTGATGAGAGAATACAAACTGTTATGTTGATATATGGCACCTTCCATCTGATGAGAGAATACAAACTGTTATCCCAATATCCACCCAGTGCTAGGCGTGAAAGCAGTTGGTTGGTGACATTTGTAATGCTATTTTCGGGAAACAAGCCATTGAGCTATCGCTTGTCAAGGTAACGTAAAACTGATCCTTATGATAGGGCACTGACATAACTGACCTGGATTAAAGAATTGACTTTTGCGGGGTGAGGAAACTTTCTTTCTGGCCCTCTTACCTTTGGTGGGTATTATTTCATCGAATTTCAAGTGTTGGGAGGGCGCACGTGTTACATATCTGATTTTTAAAAAATTTTCTCCACCTTCTCGCTATCAAGATCGCTTAATCTACAAATTACATTTTGGCAAAACACAATTTCTTTCGCAGCCCTTTACAAATAATTTTTTTTTCTAATACGCAACATGTCACTGACTTTGAGTGTTGGTTTACTACGTTGTTTTTGATGACAGTTGCCATAGAGATTATTTTTAATTTAATACACATTGGTCTCCAGGCGCCATTTTTAATATTGGAATGTTTGGCATCTATGTAGTCGTCGTTGAGGTTCGAAAGACGTCCACACAGCGATACATACTGTGTTTTGTAAAGGAGCACCAAATGCGGCCCTTTAGAGTGCTGTTGAGTTGTTCCATGACGCTTGCCTTAGTTTCTGGATTATTAGTGGTGTAGTAATGCACGCCTTCTTTTCCAAGAAAATGTAACATGACGTGAAATTTGTCCCCTTGACTGTTTGTAGGCCTAGAGGTTTACGTCCACCATGATTGAAAATGTCCTGAGGTTCAATATGGCAAATTTTATACCCACTAACAAGTTTGAGTGGCGTACCTCGTGTTCGAACAAGGAGGCTACTACTTTAGTATGCTCTATTCTATTTCATTCGTGATCAACTCGAGTACACGAAAGAATAGATAAACTATGAGAAGATAAAAAAGAAAGAATTCTCGTGCACTTTTGGCAACCATTGATCCAACAAAGAATTATGGCAGTCATAGCTCACTTAGATATAATTAGTTTTCCTTCCCTATGAGGTGAGGATGTATGGAATCTCAAGTATATCCATTATTACTATAATTTTATTTAAATAATGATGGCTAAGTCCATTTCTTACTCGTTTGATTAGAAACAATAATATTAAAACCTTCCTGTCCATTTCACAAACTGTTTCAGTGGCCAATCGGTACAAGGCACCATTTTCACATTTCAATTTATACTACCGTTGCTAGTAGGTAAAACTTTAAATTTCGACTGGATATACTTTTTATTTCTAAATGGTTTCCCACTCACCCTTCATGCACACGTGCTTAGTTTTTTTTAAATTTCACGTTTATCATCCATACAATTTTTTGTGTAAAATATTATAAGGTTATTCATTTTTATAATAAAAACTAAGTATATATAGCCAGCGAGAGATTGACCAAATAAAAAGCACTGAAAACACAGAAAATAAAAATTTTTAGTGATAAACTGAATTTTGGTTCCCAAATAATACCAGACAATTACAAATTATGTATTTAGTCCAAACTAGGTATTAATTCACAACTTGAAACTAACGAGATCACTAGACCTACTTATTTTTAAATTGTATTATTTTCATATTGGTCAGACTAATTAGTGGTTGTGCATACTTTTGAACAATTGCGAATTGGTAATTGGTTAATAAAGGTATTTTTTAAGGTTAACCAGCTAAGACAGGCTCTAGTACTAATTAATTGTGTGGATCTAAGACTTCAAACTCTTTGAAACAAGCTATGAAATAGCTCATATATAAAAAATAATTTAAAACAAATATTTAAGTAATGCCATTGGAGCGATACTAGAAAACGTGCTGGACTGGAAAATATATATAATAGGAGCTAGGACCATTTTTAAACCAACATGTTCCTTTAAAAAATACTTCTTACAAAACAAGTAGAAAATATTAGAGTCAAAGTTAAAGAGATTGAATAATTTAGATCCAAAGGGGATGTTCAACTCAGGTCCTTTGTTTCTATTGTCAGGGCAGAAAACGAAAAGTTTCAACCATAACATATTTCAATAATTTAATCGAATCGTTTGCAATAAGTTTGTTTAGGGAGTAAATTCCTAAAGTTAATCAAATTAACTTTTTCATTGTCTTAGAAATTTAAATCCTCGTTTCACATGAATTTTAGATATATAGTTTTAAATATCTCCAAACAAAATGCATTAACACAATTAAAGTCCATGTTGTCTGTCATCTTATTGTTACTGCTTGTCTCCCTTGTCGTGGACCAGACGACCTGTCACCCGAGTACTCACACACACCAACGTCTACGTGGTTCAAGCATACCACATTTTGAACACAATCAACCTACTATCACGAGATACATCTTATATAAAAAAAAAACGGCCCTCAGTACACTAATAATTGAGAGCCGAACTCTCCGAAATCAATAGTACAGTCCTTTGCGAGCTTAGGCACAGACCATGCGACAAACAATGGTTTTTATATTTTTCACAGACACAATAACACTTTATTCACTTTTTTTTAAACACTAACCAGACTGATAAAACATATCGAGGTTTAAATATCTATTGGTGTGATGTATTTGTTTGCTCTTACTCACGCCTGGTCCTTGATGACGACAGGGTTGCGGCCGAACAAAGGGTCCACCATGATGTCCACGTTGAAGTCGTTGTTGAGGAAACTGTCGAAGTTTTTCACGATAACTGACCGGATGAGTTCAGGGTCTTTGATCATTAAAGCAGGTTCACGGAACTTGAAATAACCGCTGTAAGGGTGGCCGTCCAACTTCCTGGAACAACGGGGCAATTTCAGGAGAACAGACAAGACTTAGTAAAACACCACGACAAGCTACCTATGAAATACTTTCAGGAGAACAGATAGGACTGAGTGAAAAACAGTGACAAGCTACCTTTGTGAGAGAATCTCACAAATTTAAAAAAAAATGGCTGTTTGCAGAAAGTAAACATAAAATCCTGCTTGTTTTACTCCTTTCATATATTTATAAATGTTTCAAGAGCTCTAATTTTATCTAACATCTATGTTAAAGATAGTTGATAGCTTACATAGACCGAGAGGCTACAAATACATATTCCCTTGCTTGGATTCAAACTTTGGAGTACGTGAATATAATATATCTTGCACTGAATCTTACCACTCGGATGAGATGTTCACACTTTTAACTTTTATACTGGTGTAGGGATGAGTAAGGTAAGAGTTGAGGAAAAATATATTTGTAATTGTTTGGGTGTCTATTAATATGTGGGACCCCCTTCATGGAGGAAGTTGGAATACCACATTTTGAAAAAAGGTTTATATAAACACTACTCTTATTTGAAACTGTTTCCAAGTTATACTAACTTCTGTGTTCTAGTAATTCTTTATAATCAGCCATGATGTTTTGGTGTCAAATGCGTCCTTCAGGACACAAAAGTCTTGTTTAAAACTCGGCTAAGGCTGATGGATTTTGCCAAGAAATTATAATCCGCTACACAACTTCATAATCAGGAGAAGTAAAGTCCTTAGTCCCATATCGATTGAGGCATGTAAAATACACTCAGAAGATGTATAAGAGATACCTTTACGGCAACATTCACGGCCATTTATAGCTCGTTTAAAGAATTTAAGTGTGGAAAGAAATGAGAAAAACTAAAACTTAATGACTTCCCTAATACATTATATGCTTTCTTCCAGAATGTTTGAGTGGATGACACTAAGGGATGATTTAACGCGTTGTTTCATACGTTTAGAGAAAACATCTTGACCAACCTTTGGCCTCACTATTATATTATAATTCTTAGTGACAAACTAAGAAGGCATAGCTGAATACATTAAAATGTTAGTTCTTGATATATCATGGTCACCATTGCTGACTAGCTTGTTAACACAAAATAATGATTGATCATGTTTATGAATCGTCCTAGTTTTTTCCTTCAAAAGAGCACAACGTATCGGAACGCGTTACTCTGATGTGCATTTGAAGATATATTGGATACGTATTCAAGTTAAAAAATGACTGAGTGCATTTGCTGTATTGACTAAAGTATGAGGAGCTGAATCAGTTCTTCTCAAATTACATAAATAATGGATTCCCCATGCTAATTGCATGAAAATAGTGATGGGTCGAGCCCACTCTCCCATTTGGTCATTCTTTCACGTGACTACTGTCTCTTCCGTTTATCCTCCAGAATTACGACCAAGCAAGTAGCCTGCAATAATGGGCTTCCACTTCAACCTCTTTTCAGCGTGAATATAATAATGGGCTACTCGTGAAGCCCAGATCGTAGCTTGGGTCATCTTGCAGGCCACGGAGACGTAAGTTGGTGACATATAAATACCATCAAAGGTAAGTGTCATTTAGAGATAATACCTTAAAATACTCGTATTAAATTGTTCTTTCACTCATTCTACATTTGTAAATGTGATGGAATAAATATCGCCAACTGTGGGACGAAACGTAATTTTTACTTTTCATATTCCTACCATATGCCCTTGACCCTTGTTTATGATAACGTTGTTATATTAAGAAAATACCCTATTACAGTAAGAAGAGATAATTAATTTAAGTATTTAATGACCAACTTAATCAGCAAACATTTCCTAAGATAAACTCTTTGAATTAGCTAGGACCCCATGGTGTTTCCGGGACCTTAATGAGGGTCTTCTTGTACTTCAAACAACAATATATTATACGGAAATAATGAGTGGCTGCTCCCTATCAGAAGAAGAACAAAAAAGGCCTTTGCTATTATGAGACGCTATTGTATGAAACCGACATTGTGAGAACGGTTGGAAGCATGACCTGTTATTTAGTGAAGTAATATGGGGATGCAGTATAAAACGAGAAAGAATAGACGATGTATATTTAATAGTTATGCAAGGTCACTCAGCAGCCAGTCTTCTCCCAATGATAGTCACTATATAGATGGTCATAACAAAACCTATCTATCATTATACATGCAAATATTAAAGAATTAGTTCTATAAAGGCGATACAGATGGTACACATACTGTCTACGCGTGATAAAGCTTGACTTTAAATACAGCACCTTTCTGCTATCAAAGTACGATGCCCTGAGCAAAGTATAGTTTAAAGAAATAATCCGTGAGGACATCGGACTAGTTTATAATGGGATTTCACCAGCCATTAAATTACCATCAGTTCTTTAATGAGTGATTCAATAACGAGCAGAGAAACACTAATGGATTGATATATATATATATATATATATACACGTTCTAAATATGTAACAATAATAAACTATCTTCACATAAATAACAAGTGGTATACTCTTTAAATGCATAAAATTGGCAGAACTAAATTATGTCGCTATCAGAATTAATAATGGACCTAAGATGGCGGTACTCCAAGATATAAACCCATCCGTGAAGCGAATGAAACAGAATGTAAGTTAAATAATAAAAAGAGTTCTTCCAAAAGATCGCAAAGTAATGTCAAACATACGGTTTGGGTCAAACCATGCAACGATATTAAGTTTATCCATGGTTTAAAAGCAAATTAAAAGAGACCAGGGACAGTTAATAAATTAAATATAAAGAATCCTGAACGATAATTTTGAATCATTACAGCCAAAAAGGAATTTTGAATATTCATATGTAAACCTATCTTAGGAACCAAGATCTCTCACCTAGTGATCGTAGAGTAATGTGTGTCAGCATTACTGAACCCAGCCATTATATATCCTACGAGTGATGTCATGTGTTCACAAGGCACGGGAACCAAAGGAGGGGGAGAGGGGTAAGGAACAGTAGTCTTCCAGAACATGATCAAACAGTCCACGCGCTTCTCAACGCACGCCGAACAATAGTTCTTTTAGTTTCTGATCACTGCCGACGGTGCGCATCCAGTTCGCGCATACCATCCGTCTTCTTTTTTCTTGGGCGTGGCACAATTCTTGCGGCGAGGAGCGAACCTCGGCCCCTCGAGTCAGTCCGATATTAACAGTGCCGTGATGTGTTTATGGAGTGGAGCCTTCCCGAGACGGGTAAACTTGGGCCGGAATGGTGAGTCAAACAATCCTTTCTCTTTAGATCTTGCAACAAGGTTACACTGTAATATCCCGCATCAAACTGGCCAAACAAGCTCGGACCTGTAATATCCCGCATTAAACGGTCCAAACAAGTGAGGACCTGTAATATCCCGCATCAAACGGTCCAAACAAGTGAGGACCTGTAATATCCCGCATCAAACGGTCCAAAGAAGTGCGTGTCTGTAATATCCACAAGCGTGAACGTGCTCAGAGAGATGTTAGTCGGATCAAATTTGGGCGTGAACTAATTATATAGAGAAGAGGTGACTTTATTTAAAAGAAAATTAATGTCGACAGGCCTCTTCTTCATCTGAAGGGTCATCTTGAGAGATAAGATAAGCAAAATCTTAGTTTGCTGATTCCAGGTCGTTGAGTTGAACCATTCAGAGGAAAGAGAATTGGGGATAAGAGAGAAGTAAAAATGTTCTTCTGAGCTAGGGAGTGAGGGAATATTATATCCAAGGGAGTGGACTAATTGTTTGGGTCAACGCTAAAATGTCGTGGGACGGTGATTATCAGAGCATTGCAAAGCCAAGGAAGAAGTGATCTAATATCTGGTGGGGGAAATAGTGAGTTTCGGGTGGAAACGTAACCCAGGATGTGAGAAGGAAGTTGGAATATGAAAAGGACTTGCTCGGGGTTAAATCTTGGGCATCGCAGAAGGCTGAGAGATAGAACCTGATGTTTTTCAGAAGATGGAAGTAATTACCCAGGAGATGACTGGTTTGGGAAGCAACTCGTCCAGAGGAAGAGTCTGGAGACGTCTGACTGTGTGGCTTGAAGCTCGCTTGTGAACACAACTGAGTGATCTGAAGGAAGCTTGTTGATATAGCTGACCATTCTGAAGGACTCTTTATTTGTAGGTGACACTGATATGATTCAATTAATACAAGTGATGATATGTAAATGCTATGCAATTATTTTACTGAATGCCTATAAATAAATACTACATTACAGTCAGTGAAGACTAATTATTAAAAATACACAGAAGATTAGAATTAGAGTTGTTATTTACAACCTTGTTATACTACAGAATAAAGTGAATATATTAATTAAGTCCCCTTGAGAAGTCTTTTGTTGACTATTTTCTTGTAGTATTAGTTTCGGCAGTTTATTTCAGCGTCTTCATTGGAACTAGTTCACAAGCTATCTAGGGGCAGAGTAAGTCAGAGAGAGAATACATATAATAATGGGTAGAGTCGTAACAGTGTTAACTTCAAGCATTTGAACCGAATATTATATGGCAAATCAATTTTCCTTGAATATATTTACGACTATCGGAAAGTATTAAATAATGCTCTTAGTAGTGTTTAGAGGCCCATCGAAACAATTAGGTCATTAGGGCAAAAATATTATTGGTGATACACCTTTAGAGTATTCATTTAAAGTAAAATGTAGTCATACTTGTGAGTTCCAAAAACAATGCATTGTCATATTTGTAAATATCCATTCAAACATGAGAAATTTCGTGTCATGAAGCCCTTGAATTTTAGAGGACAGCTTAGAACTGCAAGTAGCTCCACGGGCAGACTAAATTACCAAAAGATTGGGCAATTAAGAATCACCAAGAGTAAGCTCCTGCTAAAAATCCTTGCTGAACGACATGAAACTGACCTATTCTTGGGTGGGTTCATTATAGTTAATCCTGGTTAGGCAACTGTAATCGGAAAAATCATGGGAGGCTTATAATTATTTCAAAGTACATACGGCATGGAAATCGTGGACTATGAATAAAGATAATTTAAATTTTTAGTTTCCCATGAAACCTTCCTTTTTCCGGTAAAGCATTAATCTTACTTTTCATTATTATACTATGGCATAGCTTATAATATTATAGCCTAAAAGATAAGATGGGTCATAATGTAATACGTCAAGGTAAGACTTCTACCTTCAGGGTGAGTTTAGCTCTCCTGAAAAATGTGTGTGGACTACCTAGATTCGGCTCAAATCGTGACTACTCGAAAATGCCATGAAGCTGATGAACGGTTTGGATTGTTCAGTAAGAAAGGCTTTTTCCCGTCGATTACATCGATTCATTTGATTGGTTAGGTGAGATACAAATACTTCGCCGAGAGAAATGATATAATGCTTTCATGCGTGTTCATATCTCAGAGAATTATTGTGAGCATGCATGCATAGTATGGAGAAGGTTCGATTGTAAAACACTGTTAGACTACAACAGATATAAATTGATATAAACATCTTTACTAAATTTACGTCTGTCAAACGTTTAAAACTGACCAAGACACATATAATACTTATCTTAAAGAGGGGTCTCTCAATGATTAATTATATTGGAGCTGTTGGTGAAATACAATTAGAGAGGTTCTCATTTTGTTCTATATTACCTACCAGTAGAGTTGTTGGTAGAGTACACCTAGAGAAGTTCTCATCAAAAGGGGTTTCATCATGTTCCCGAACACTGGAATTGGCTTGACATAAGACACACCCCTCTTCTATCAATAGTCGAAGTTCCACGTGGCATACACGTGCAAGAATACCATTAAAAAGATCAGGAAGATGATCCCATTCAGCATTGACCATGAACCATCCGTTAGATGACTCATCTCCCTCTGGAATAGTTACACCACCTATTAGTACACTTTACCAATGGTCGGCTGGTTGGAAGATACCTAAATTACCACATCTAGAATAATTCCAATAATATAGGTAAATTTTAAATTAAACATAAAAGCTAATTTTTGGAGACAACTACTTATACTATAATAATATTTATATTTTAAGTAGATACGAATTTTATTTTGTTTTCCCTATGTTACACCCACTCTACTACCTTTTATTTACGACCACAAATAATATAAAAGGGAGGGGGCGTAAACTAAGGAACATATAAAAAGGGAAATCATATGCAAGATTTAATAACAACAATATGAATGGTTTATTCAAAGCAATAACAGCAGAGCAGAAATCTTTACATGGTCTCAAAAATCAAACTGAGGTATGTTGAAAATAAAAAATAAACAATAACTGCATATTTTATTTCACGTAGTTAAACAGAGTGAATGTTACATCACACGTAACATATCCTACAATCAAATGGGTCAGCCTCGAAGAGACAGAAGAACACATAAAGTTGATTTTAGTACAAACAATTATAGCAAAAGCTTTGAACATATTCTAATGTGAATTAAGTTCATGATTAATTTTATCAGTCAGAAAAGTTACGTTACAATAATCCATACTTAAAAATATAAACCACAAAAAGACTACCTTAATATTATCAAAACAATTACTAGTAACCACAATTTCAAAATGAATTATATTTAACGTGTCCAACACAAAATCAACTAATAATTGTGGCTATCTAAAAAAGTTTAAGTAATAAAACAGACTCTAGTGCCCAAGTGGCGACAGACAAAATATAGTTTCATTTCAAAATAAATGTTCAGGTAAAAAAAAAAATTAAATAGAAAAATTACGACGCATAACTTGGCTAACACAAAAAGTTAAATTTAAATAAGAGTCCAAAATATAAACTGCCATAGTTTAAGTCCGTAGAATATTAAAGTTTATCCTGACATTGTCCAAGTCCAGGACAGCACTCCTCCATCAAGCGTTGATATTGAATAGTCCTTTTTGAATACACGAACATCACTCTTTATAGGGTTTACGTTGCTAGGGATGCAAGGTGGGGGAAAAGAACATTCAGTCGGTGACGTCCTTCTAGAAGCTTTCGACAGTCACGTAGCCCATTTGTTGTCAGAGCTCCATCCAACTTCCAAACCATTTATTCAATCACCTGATGTTGTGGATGTAGTTCGTGTTTCTCCCATCAGAGGGCAGATAAGCAGTCTTCCTCTAGTCGAGGAAAATTCTGGCCGGCCTATTTTAGTGTTGCGTTGATCAAATCGGTGTGAACATCAGTTGTTGGAACATCATAGCTCGCTCGGTCAACTCCCCGTACTAGGATTCTATAGGTGTTGGCCCGTCTTGGTGGTTGCTCTACCTAGAAGATACATTAGGTAAGTACATGAACAGTTTTATTTGTAGAGGGATTATTATCGTTTAATAATCTGGTTTTATATTGTTCAGAATTGTTTATTATATTGTACCAAACTACGAAAACTACAATAGAGAAGAGTACTATTGTAGGAATTTTATTAGTCTCGATACTATTTGGAGCGGGTAGTATGAATCAAAAAGGAGAGTTACGTGTGAAGATTAACAAGGCGACGGGTCCTATTGTAACTCAATGTTACATTTAGACAAATGTAAGCACGTTAGCACAAAGCTAAATATATCGAGATAAAGTAAATAATGTCATCATACAGCTAGCTCTGGCGAGACAAAGTAAATCGTTCCATCATATGGCTTGCTCAAGCTGGCATGACAAATGAGAACATACTGCAGCAAATTCTTGTACCAATTAAATAATGATTACAAACACTCATTTGTCATTCTCTTAATCTTTTAGCTCCGTTAGTTGCCATCGCATCTCAGCCATTGAGCTGGATGAGGTCCACCTCTCTTGTCAAGTACTCGTAGAAAAATATTCATCCTTTACTAGACGAGTCCTTCTTGCAGCAATGTCACTTGCCAAAGATGAATAGTCCAATATCACTTAAGGTTAATACCCCCCCCTCATCAGCAGGAAGAACCAATCTATAAAATCATGTATAGTGGTGTTGGCTCTAAAATAATAACTATATTCGTAGAGAGCCGTAACGGGAAATCTAATAAAATCTGAAGAGATAAACAAAGTTTCTTTAGAGTAGGTCCTACATGAGGAAGCATAGAATAAAACCAACAACAAAATTCTCAGGTCTACTAGTCCATAGAATTATAAGTCCAGTCATAGAACCATTGTTTCTTTTAATCACACTACTCGAGATTAACAAATAGGTATACTAACCTTCCAAAATATACAGTACTTCCAGGAACTACCTCAATAAGTCCCGAATCACATATAAACCTATTATAGCAGTGATGTAGGTTTGATCCCAACGTCTCATCATTGTACTACCTCCTCTCTTAAAGACAAGTGGAATGCAAAAATTATCGAAATAAAATATTTTTAAAATTTTGGTATGATCAATTTTAATACAAATATTATATAACACAAACGGATAATAAGACAAGTTGTACCAAAAAATATATAAAAATAATAATATAACTAGTAATACTTTCACCACAAAATTAATAACTATAATAAACTACAATTGTTATTTTATACCTATATTTGTTAATTTCTTATTGTTTACTATAAAACAAAACGTAAGCAATGTTCTTACCTTGGTATTTCATATATTAACATATAAACAACAATACTTTAGGTACTAGAAAATTAAATTATAATTGATGATTAATTTTATTTTTCCTCCTTAACTCTCCACCTAGAGATTTTACTTTTGAATGAAGAACACTAATTTGACTATTATTGGAATTTCTGCTAATGGTCAGTATTTACAGTAATCAGTGATTTGAAGGTAATGTTTTATCATTTCGGATGTTGAAACAATCGTTGGCAAATGTTAGCATCCCGAGTCTTTCCAAGAAGATAAACAAATACAAATATATCTTATAGTGAGCTAGCACTATTTCTTGAACAAACAATCCCATGTTCGATTCCTAGCACAGACAAATAATATGTTTATGGAAAGGGTGGCTTCCATTTTCACAGCGATGGAATGTCGAACTGGGGACAGTGCCATTTTATAATATTTTTGATTAAAAAAAAATAACGTAACATTGACTTTGTACAGTAATTATACCGTAAGTACAAATAAAACCAATAAAAATTTCGCTATATTCATAAAACTCATCAACATCATCATCCTCATATTCACTTTCATTTTCTTGATTGGTTTCCTCAGGTGTTTTGTCACGCTTTTTTTTATATAAAACATCCGTACAACCATACATCCGTACTGAAGACCATGATTTATTACATCAAATTTTTGTTCTGATGTTCCGTTCCATATTTTTTCATTACATCTGCCTGTCTGTTATGTGTGTTTGGAAATTGAGTCTAAATTCTTTTAACTTTTTTCCCCTCAAGAATCTAATTTTCTGCTTATAAAGACTAAGCCAAGAGTAAACTTTTCTCCATAGTTGCGGTGAAATATGATGTTTAAATAGCGTCTGTATGGCTGTTCCACTCTAAAATTACAATAGAGGTTCTTACGAAGAACTAAAATCTTTTTCTAACATGTTGGTTCCCCCGTAAGCACAATCCTTTTTCTACCCAATGGTGATGCCACTCTATTGCTTAAAATGACTATGATTATATCTATGAAATTAGCATAGTATATTGTATAACATTTGCTGATGCATCTAGTGAAAGCAATATAAGCTACAAACATTTTTTTAAAACCTTTTATTGTCATAAGTCTCGTTCCAATCTTGTGAGTAGGCTAAGCCTTCTATATTGACTGTAGTTATAGACATGAACAACGCCTGCAAAGTCTGGAATTTATAATTTTTAAACGAGATTAAAGAAAAATTAAAACCTTTTATACCTCATGAAATATTTAAAGTAAAACATAATAAAGCTGTATTTTTATAAATATTTTTCCTTTTGAATTTTTTTGGGCACCGTGCCTTAGCAACTAATCATGCGTCTTTTGATTTTACAGGGGTATTTTATGTGAAAGAAATGATAGGAATAGTTCAAATATAGCTGTGTAAATAATTATGGCCCAATAGTACCTACATTTATGTGTGGTGGTGTTATGAAGTTGCAGTTTGTGTAGCTATATCTACACTGCCCAGTTTAGAAGATCACAGCACTTTTAGACAGTTGTGATGTTGAAAACTTAAAAGAGTTCTGTCAGCTCATGTAATTTACATAAAAATAATTGATAATATTTACCACGAGTACAACATTTAGTCCATTTTACTTTAATTTTAAAACAAATATATTATTGTTAGCACCGCGTCTTACTACCCGTTCATGCTATACGCACTTATGCTAATGTGTAATGGTAGGGTGATTGTGAGATGAAATGCAGGACCTACAATTTAACGTGGGATCCGAACCACGGTGGAGGCTTGGCAACCCTTGTATCTCGTAGCTCAATATGGAGTTGGCTCATGCTAGATAGCTCATTTAACTACAAACGTTGTAACTCTTTCAACTAGGACTTTTTAGAATGCCATTGTGTTGAGGCAGACGCACCTTCGTCTTTGAATATGTGTCTGTTCTACTTTAACGAGTTACACCCTTTTCTAATAAAGACACAACCATAATTGTCATGGTTGCAGGTTAAATCAAGGTGCTTCACACCTAACGCTCCCAATTGGTACATCAATGTCTAAAGTAACAGATATAATTCCCATCAATAAACAATGGAATATTTTGTATATGTTCTCGTCTAACCTTTTGTAATACTTTCAACTTGTTTGAAATTAAATAAATCCATATTTTGAACTTGTATATCTCTCTTATATCTCATCATTCCGATCCTTATTTGTATATCTTTGTAACTGTATTCGTCACTTCTTCTATCAGATAGGAGAAGCGGCGATACAAAGTTGAACACTTTCCAATCTGAGAGAGCCGGCTCAGATGATGACACTCCATGTCACACTTGCATATTCTAGTTTTAATCTGACCTGAGCAAAGTAAAAACTTATAATATAGTCAACCTTAGAGAATGAGAATATTTGATAAGGCCGTGTAATTTAAAAGAGTGAGAAACTATATGTTAAACTTGATAGTGAAAGTAGAGCCTATGGTCTAATGTAACAACTATGTTAATAATATAAAAACGGTATTCAATATTATCAATATCAAGTTTATAAATGATAAAAAAATAAAGGTGGTTTTCCTGGTAAAAGCTATAGCCTAGTTTTGGATTTATTGATTAACATTCCATTCTTGGTAGGCCATAGTATTATAACATTCATGTCTATTTGCAAATCTAAACAATCTGCAAGTGAGATGATGTTTTTTTTAAAATAATCTGAGATCATTAGCAAAGAGTAAATAGTTTAAAGATTGACTGTAATTACCAATGTCATAAATAAAAACGCTAAAAAAAAGAGGACCTAAATTTAACCCTTGAAGTATACCACAAGGGGCTAAAAAAGAGGTGGATATGATAGAATCAATTATGATGGTAAAATAGCTGTTTTCCAAGTAGCTCATAAACCAATCTATATAGGAAGTTGATAATTCTCAATTAATTAGTTTTGAGAGAATAATACTGTGTTGACACAGATCAAAAGCCTTACTTTGATCAAAATAAATGGCATCAATCTGACCTTGAATAGAGACTTAGGGGCAACATGAACTAAAAATTATACTAAATTGGTCACAGTAGATTTATTGTTTACAAACCCATGCTGAATTTCATAAAGTCTTCATTTAAAATAGTAAAACATATGCCCATTTATTATTTTATCAAATACTCTAGTTTAGCTAGAGAGAGTATTTAGAAGAGAATTAAGCCTATAATTATAAACGTTGGTTTTTATACCTTTTTATCTATGGTAATGACTATAGAATTTTCCCATGCTTCATGAAACGTTTCACTTGACAAACTAAGGTTGAAAATTTATCCCAACAACTGATTGGAGATATAAATCAGCACTTTGGATTCCATCCACACTTGAATGAACTTAATTTTTTTAATAACAAAAGATACAGCCGAAGGAGTAATGTGACTAGGGCACATGAACACATTGCATTCAGAATTGAACAAGGCCTATAGTAAAGCAGATTCATACACTGAGCCGAAATACTTTCCAAATTCATTTGCTATTAAAAGAGGATTATTAGTAATGCTCCCATTAATTTAAAGATCAGACGGGGAGTCTCTGGTTAAACGATTACTTTAAACGTATTTCCAAAAATCCTTGGGTTGGCTCTTGAGGCTGGTTTCTATTAAGTTCATCCAGATGGCTCCATCAATTGGTAAAGTTTCTTTAACTAATTTACAATAGTGTGAAAAATTTGAATAGCATATTATCATATTTGTTTTCTTATACTTTTTTAAAATTGATTTTTCTTTCTTATAAAATATTTAAGTGTGGGTGAATGAACCCCATTTGGGGTGTATAGAGGAATATTTAATAGTAATTTTAGGAACATGAATGTTGACTATGTTTTGTACTATGTTAATAAAACTGTCAGTTGCTGTAATGACATCAACAGCTGAGTAAACACATGTCCAATCAGTGGTTGCCAGAGTGTTGTATATATTAAACACCATGAGGGTGATCTAGACAAGTTATGGGGGAATTGTTTTTATTTTAGATATGGGGTACATACATTTCGATAAGTAAAGAGGGATGAGGTAGATCGATATTTACTAGAGAATGGGGGCTGTATGTGTAAATTACCAAATACAAGTTCTAAAAGTGTAACGTTATTGTATTATTATGTTCTGTTAAATTATCCTAAACCCATTATAAAAGTTGAGGCTAGAAGTTGAGTAACTTTTAATTTAATGTAGGTATGAGATATATCTTGGACATGATGGTACTCCCAAACAATATTAGGACAGTTAAAATCACCAAATAGTAGTATACTATAGGGATGGCTGGATAGTGCTCCTTCAAGAAATAAAAAGTAGCTAAAAAGGTTTCTACTGGTGTTTGGGTGGGGGATGTGGGGGGGGGGGGGGGGG
>CABFWB010003954.1:15817-68205 GCA_902151455.1 Timema bartmani
GGGGGGGGGGGGGGGGGAGGGGGTGAGGGAGATATAAATCACCGAGCAAAAGTTTTTTACCATCCAGTATAAAGAAATTATTGTATTTTTTAAGCTTTTAGCTCTTGATAATATTATCTACATACTCATTTGCCATTGTTTACTTTGCTAATTTAATACTACTCATAAAACACCTAAATTCATTGTTCGTATAATAGGCCTCTAAGTGCCAATCAGCTATAATATACAATGATATACGAACAATTTATATTTCATTCTACTCAATTCTTCCCCTTAATAATATCAGTAATAATATTTTATTTAACCAGTTATACCTACTGTGTCCTTAATTGATTTCAGCATATACTATCTGTCTATTCTAGGTCTAATTTAATCAATATTAATCATTATTTAATTGTTCAGACAGATAAAATATTTAGTTATAAGAAAGTGTGGGGTTCTATGCTAATTATAAGTAACCCAAGCTATGATCAATGTTGTAAGCAACATATTATATTCTAAAGTATCATTTTTAGGACTTTGACTCTTCAATCTAGTATATTTCTTTCTTATAAATCCATTGTTAGAATATACCTTCGTCTAGATTTATTAATTTCATTTGAAAGAGTTTGGCATGTTTTATTTTGTTCCCACCCGGAATCTGGGTTCTATTATAAGACACGTCACATGTGACTTCACAGAATAAAGGTAAGGTTTGACGCGGAGCCACCAGCCAATCAGCGCATAGCATTTGGCGTCTTTGATTGTAAAACTGAAGGTGAGAGGTTTGATGAAGGAAGTAGAATGGTACACTTATCGAGTAACACCCTATCTGATAGGACGCTCAGATCTTCTTAGTTGGGTCTGCAAGCATTAATTTCGATGAAAAGGGTACGGGTGAAAAAGGGTCCATTGTGGTGGATTTAGGAGCACAATATTCCATGTTTATTATGTGTTTCGAGAGTTATTCACGTAGTACACATCCCTCTAGTAGTTTCGGACAGTACCATTAACATGTAAATTGTAACTCAAGTGTACATTTCATAAAATGTAATACCGGACATTAACTATTTCAATCTTTAAAATATAACCTAATCTCATCAACCTTGTCATTCTAGCTGTCCTTGATTCTCCACCCCAACAAGTATTATAAACCTCCGATGCGAACTACAATACAATACCGAGTATACTAACTACCGTGGACCAACGACCGTTATTAAAGTGTAGGTAAATGAAAATAAAGAAAAGGTGGTGAAAAGTGATTAGTACAGTGTTGACGTAGAAATATGGGACAAGAGAATAGAGAGATGGGGAAAAGTGATTAGTTATACTAGAGTAAATAATTCAACCGAGACACTTACAATATTATTTTATAAACCAGATCTTCTGAACACACAACTTATAGAGTTCATAATGGAGATTAGAGCACCCCCTCCCCTTGAAACATTAGCTCAATTATAAAGTCTATCAGAGCTATAAACATTATAATTGGGAGGAAAGTAAATATAGTTAATATAATCGTTAGATAGCCAAGTTTCGACCAGACAAATAGTAGAAAATTTATTTACAAAAACATTAGTAAACAATTGACTAGCTTTAGTTCTAAGTCCATAAACATTCTGATAATACAATACAATGTCACTTGTATTCACTTATGATCTAGAGTTCACAGTCTCCTCGAGTCTTCCATGAACATTCTGATAATACAATATAATGTCACTTGTATTCACTTATGATCTAGAGTTCACAGTCTCCTCGAGTCTTCCATGAACATTCTGATAATACAATACAATGTAACTTGTATTCACTTATGATCTAGAGTTCACAGTCTCCTCGAGTCTTCCATGAACGGTTGGAAGTAAGGCACAAAACTTGGTATCCTAAAATTTACTGGCGTTAGTTGAGGATATTCCCTCAGGGGCAAGCTCACAAGGTTGTTCCTCAGACATTATCTACTCAGACATTTCCCGTAGAAAGGATCGATCAGACAATCAAATGGCCAGATTTCTTTGTGGTTTATCAAAGGAATATCATTATCTTCTACCAAAATATGAAAGGATGAATAAGATCTCAATTTTTTTTTTTTTAATTTAGAAGAGAACAAGAATTTTAGTTGGAGCTAATTTGAATAATAGGACTCAGTGTCAAGAGAAGAAACTTCCGGGGAAAATCAAATAACAAACAGCGATAAAATAAACAACCTTATCGACTGTTATTAAGCTAGTACTGGCTTTACTTACAGTCAGAAAATTATGCGAGTGATGGCGTAGGGTCAGTAGCTACTTGCGCCTGTTGTAATTAGGTGGCTTTTTTATTTTCTGACTTGACACTAAAATACATTCTTCATTCATTCTTGTCGACTCGGTTGGTAGTCGAGATGGTGGTTGAGTCTTGGAAAACATAACTAAATTGCTTCGATTTTGAAAATAGGAGACGATATTGAATATAAAGAGCACTGAGTCACTATCAAAATTAAAGAAGCAGGGACCTTATGGGTTACAAGCTCCAGAGTTTGGACATCTAGGGCAGCATTGTCATTCACCAATTCCTTTACCTGATTGGATGAATCACCGACCATAATGAGCAGAGCATTTTATAATTTAATGTTAGCGAATTCACATTCTTCTGAAGATGTCTTGACTAATTGATCATAAGTGCTCAAAACTTTAGGAACCTGGATATTTTTAAAGCAGGTCTATTCGGAGATGAATATTTAGGGAAGGTAATATCCCCAACCAGAGCCTTTATCCTTTAAGAGCAGGGATCATTTCTTTAGGTGGAATACCCACTACTCTTAAAAACTCATATTCAGTTTCATCAGCTTTCATACACTTTAAATAAAACATAGATTTACAATTCCCGGAACACCAGATATATTTTTATCGCTTAAGAAATAATCTAGCACATTTCACACAAATATTCTCACTGCCCAGAATATTGGTAAAACCAGTTACCAGGCATGAGAACAAGCCAAAGCACAAACACTCTACTGAGCACACTTAATTGGTAACTTGCGAAGCTCTTTAGAATCACATACATTCATAGAACGTGCCAACCAACTAATAATTGACTTACTCCAGAACAACAAGATAACAGGTAAGCTGATATAATTGTAATTTGATGGGACACCATGCGAGAGAATGTCATCGCAGGCCAGGTGTTAGTCGGTGAAACAGAATCATCGCAGTGACCAGCCTGGCCAGGTTGCCGGGTCTCCAATAAATAACAAACAGCCCAGCAGTAAGTACAGATGATGATAAGAGTGTCCCAGGGATGGTTACTTGTTGTAGGTATGAAGATCGTGTGCTCTTAGACACAGGCACAGATGTTCCTTTAATGCGGCAGAATGTTGTGGGGACTAAATATGTCTTCAGGTTGAAATTTACGATTTCAGGGTTAAATGGCTGTTTTGTGGAGAATTTTGGAGAGAAACTTGTAAATCTACGATTGGGCAGAGAAGTTTATTTCATTCATATGAAAGGATAGAATAAAGTAGTGATTATTACGAGGACATTTTAGGACTGACTTTCTTGGGTCAACATAGAGTGATTTAGGTGTAGGAAAACATAAATTGCACTTAGGTTATTAGTGTTATGACTTGAGGAACGTGGCTGAGAGGGAACAAAATGAGCCGTTCATATGTAAATATTATGAAAGATACTCCATCCTGTTTATTAAATTATGGTCAAGGAACTCATATGTTCAAGCATAGCAGAAATTAACGTCAGGTACAGAACATATTGTAAATGTCAAGATAAGTTAGTCAGCATTGTTAGTAAGGTCTTTGGTAAGCCATAGAGATAGTTTTAGCTATCTGAGTTATAAAAATGAGTCAAGTGTTGGATGGGCTGCCACGAGGAACCAGTTAGACTGGATTGTGATTGAGGAAAGGCTTGATATGATGAGTATATGAGCTGGTTGTGATAGAACCGGAGACCAGCAAGGTCAGTGGCCAAAGCGAGAGTGCACGAGATTAGCCACAGAGCAGAGGGGACTCATTCCCAAGAAACTTTTGAGTAACATCGATTAAATCAACGCGTCAATCAAATTTAAGTCTTCGCATGTAGAAAAGCCTGCACAAGATAGTTAATAATTAGAAGGAAAAAATAATAATACAGAAAATATTTTTAAAGAGAATAGAAGAGGTGGCCTAGAAGGAAAGTCATTTAAGTAAAGACAAAAAATCACTATTGATAAAATGACAGTCTGATGAAAGAATCTTTTTTTTCTAAGTCTTGCTTCTGGATTTTAAGAAAAATCATACAAAAATGTCTTTTATGTTGAAAATACCAAAATAATCAAAATTATTACTCTAAAATAACAAAATATGCTTTAAATTGACTGGAAATTTAATTTTTTTTTACCATTGCGCGTAAAAACACTGAAATATGCTAAAATATGCCCTAACAAAGCCATTTAAATCAGCTTAGTTTATTATTAAACACATTTGTATACACTTGAAAAACATTTTAGGTTTGCCAAAAAAAATATGCAGAATCATAAAAATCCTAGCCCTAGTAATGACATTAAAAGTGGTAAAATTTTCTTTTATCGCCCGTTTGACTACAGTTTCATCCATATACTTTTTTTAATAAAAGCAAGAATGCTGATTTGCTTGCTCTTAGCTTTTTTTACACCTTCATCTGATTCATCAACGGCGTTGGCATTGTTGAGAGGTTCTGTTGAAGCTCTTTGGTTGATCCGAACTACATAACTCCCTCGGCAGCAACACGTGGCACGGAACACTGTCCAACGCGCCACACAATAGCCAAGCATGAAAAAGTGAGAATATATGTAATGTTTCTAAATCTATATAATCATACAAG
Source organism: Timema bartmani (assembly GCA_902151455.1). Lineage (NCBI taxonomy): Eukaryota > Metazoa > Arthropoda > Insecta > Phasmatodea > Timematidae > Timema > Timema bartmani. The sequence continues at coordinate 20,623 of CABFWB010003954.1, forward strand.
TTTTATAGATGCAATTTATTTTCAATTTTATTGGGTCCTTTGCATTTTTACCTTCTCTCTACACCTACGAGGGAAAATATTGTAATCTTCAAAAAAATCAAAATTGAGAATGTGATAAATGTCGAAGTTTCATGACCTTGGCTTCTAGCCAAAATAATTTTATTTATCGGTCAAACACTTTGTATCTTGGGCTTTCATAAGGTTATTCCGTGAAGTTTATGGAATTAGATGTTTAACTTAAATATTAAGGGTTGTTTCATTTAAGGACAGAAAGAGATAAAATCGATTTTATCGGAATTAGATTTAACGATTTTAATTAAAGTTTGTGTATAGACACTAAGTTATTTAACAAAAGGCCTACAAACAAAATAGTAATAATTCTAATTTTTACTATAAAATGATTTTGAGGGTTATTTATATAGACAGAAATATCATATTTTGATCATATCTTCACAAGTATTTGAGATAAGAAATAACTTATTGTTATAAAGTTGTAGTTTATCAAGAATAGAAAGCTTTACTTTGATACATATTTTCTAAAAGCAATAGTTTCTGAGGTATACGCAAATACATTTATTTTTTATGGAGCTTTCTGAAAGTGTGAAACTGTTATAGCTTTTAATGAGTGTTTATGAAGTAACACGTTTATTTTCTGGAATAAGAGTTCTGGGTTGGGTTCCCGTCATGGTCAATACACGTATAGCAAATTGATGAAATTTGTGGTTTGCCTTTCATAATGATAAAAATGACATTAGGAGAAGGGTTCTGATCTAGACTTTAGCAAGTTTGTAAGTCTAGTGGTAATATATATTAAAAATGATAACAAGTATTTAGGATAATTATAATTACTATAAATAGACTTAAACACCCTGGGGGAAGCGTCGCAGTGTGTGGAACATGAACAGTGATATAAACATTGCTCCTTGTGGTGTGGAGATAAAACTTGACCTTACTAAACTGATCTACATTGGTCCTGATAAGAAGGTTCATGCCTGTACAAACATTAGATAAAGTATGATTTCAATCATATAGTCTGATGTGTTGCTATTGTAGCTACGCTATCCTCACTTCTTCTATAAACAAATATTTAAACGAATAGTAAACTGTATTCTAAATATAAGTTAAAAACTTATTCACGTGTTATTTGTACACTTCGTTAAGTTAGTTATGTAGACATATTGTGTGGTGTGGTAGATAGAATACATCATTTTAATGTCATATCTATTTAGAAGAAACTCATAGTTATATTTATATCTTATTAACACTTTATTAATTTGATGAGTAAAACTGTCTACAATTTATCTCTCTTCATTTATTTTATAAATGGTAAAAAAACTGGTTGAAGAATGTCAGATTTAATAAAGTCCAGTTTGACAAAACGCTAATACATCTATTTTCATCTATTCACATGATTTGTAGATAACACTTTTGATGGATTAAATAGAAAAAATATAATATTTTTATTAATTTTAGCAAAAATATGCTTGTATTTTCTAAAATTCTCTTTAAATGTAGATTGGGCTGTAGGTTACTCATCCCCCATTAAAAATTCACCATATTTAAATAATCTTAATGTTTTGGACTATCAGACTACTATGGACTATCTGCTATCAGCTGAACTTTGCTATTATTTAAAGGGAGCTGAAAAATGTTATTTTCTACGCGTATACAATTATTTATTATATTGAAGATGTTCTAATATTTACCTTTCCTCTAGCTAGCAATTGCAGTGCCTAGTACTATAATTTAAACACATAATTATAATTTATATTACACAGAATTATCTCATGACACAACTGTACAGTTTCTCTGTCAACCAAAGGCTAGCAATAAAGCGAAACAAACCATTTAAAAAAAGTTGCTTTGATCTTTATTATGACGTTAACGTGAAAACCTGCCTCTAGACTGACTGGAACTGGCTCATATTGAGCTATATCAATCTAACTATCAAATAAATATGTCGCTGTAAAAGTCCAAAGACTGGTAAATCTTAGAATTTACCAGTATATCCTAGCATTTATCAAGTTCTGAAGGTAAAAGTCTGAAATATCTTGGAAAATGTTTATATTTTGAGTTTTAGCCATCTCTAGAGTCAGGTGGGAGAGATAATCCCCAGTTCTAGCTTTGACTAGCAGTCATAAGTACTGCCAAATGGCGTTCTCTCCAGTTCGCAGACTGTTCATACCGAAGCGAGTTCTCAATTCGTTGATGCTCGTTAGCACGTATTCTCTAACGTTTGCTCCAGTATAAATGGGGCATCAGACGTCCACTACTGTGAACAACTGTGTGGAGGAGTGAAGAGGGCTGTGTACATCTGTGTGGAGGATTGAAGGGAGCTGTGTACATCTGTGTGGAGGATTGAAGGGGGCTATGAACATCTGTGTGGAGGAATGAAAGGGCTGTGTACATCTATCTGGATGATTGAACAGGGCTGTATACATCTGTGTGGAGGATTGAAGAGGGCTGTGTACATCTGTGTGGAGGAATGAAAGGGGATGTGTACAGCTGTGTGGAGGAATGAAGGGGGCTGTGAACAACAGTGTGGAGGAATGAAGGGGGCTGTATACATCTGTCTGGATGATTGAAGAGGGCTGTATACATCTGTCTGGATGATTGAAGAGGGCTGTATACATCTGTCTGGATGATTGAAGAGGGCTGTATACATCTGTGTGGAGGAATGAAGAGGGCTGTGTACATCTGTCTGGATGATTGAAGGGAGCTGTGTACATCTGTGTGGAGGATTGAAGGGGGCTATGAACATCTGTGTGGAGGAATGAAAGGGCTGTGTACATCTGTCTGGATGATTGAAGAGGGCTGTATACATCTGTGTGGAGGATTGAAGAGGGCTGTGTACATCTGTGTGGAGGAATGAAAGGGGATGTGTACAGCTGTGTGGAGGAATGAAGGGGGCTGTGAACAACAGTGTGGAGGAATGAAGGGGGCTGTATACATCTGTCTGGATGATTGAAGAGGGCTGTATACATCTGTCTGGATGATTGAAGAGGGCTGTATACATCTGTCTGGATGATTGAAGAGGGCTGTATACATCTGTGTGGAGGAATGAAGAGGGCTGTGTACATCTGTCTGGATGATTGAAGGGAGCTGTGTACATCTGTGTGGAGGATTGAAGGGGGCTATGAACATCTGTGTGGAGGAATGAAAGGGCTGTGTACATCTGTCTGGATGATTGAAGAGGGCTGTATACATCTGTCTGGATGTTTGAAGAGGGCTGTATACATCTGTCTGGATGTTTGAAGAGGGCTGTATACATCTGTCTGGAGGATTGAAAGGAAGCTGTGTATAGCTGTGTGGAGAAGTGAAAGAAGGATGTGTACAGCTGTGTGGAGAAGTGAAAGAAGGATGTGTAAAGCTGTGTGGAGAAGTGAAATAGAGCTGTGCATAGCTGTGTGGATAAGTGAAAGGGAGCTGTGTACAGCTATGTGGATAAGTTAAAGGGAGCTGTGTACAGCTATGTGAAGAAGTGAAAAAAGGATGTGTACAGCTATGTGAAGAAGTGAAAAAAGGATGTGTACAGCTGTGTGGAGAAGTGAAAGAAGGATGTGTACAGCTGTGTGGAGAAGTGAAAAGGAGATGTGTACAGCTGTGTGGAGGGAAGAAGAGGTTTAAGTCATCCACATCCACCCTGTCACCCGGCCACCTGGATAGTTGAAGCCCAAACTCAAAATGTTGTAAATACGATGGTTTTCTTGTTAACTGGACTTTAAAGTCCGTGGGCCAATCTGCTGGGCTTGAGGAAACGGATGTGGCCCACGAGCTGCTAATTGAATCTCCCTGTTATAGGACATCATTCTCGCAACAGACTGGACTGCCGATGATGGGAAGGTTACGGCTCGAATCTCGGTCAGGTGTAATAAGGGTTGGTTTTACAATCTCCCTCCACGCAAGTTCAGGTTCACTTTATCTAAATTTAACACGCCTCATTCCTAACACAATAGCAGTACATTTGAATTTAACTCGGTAGTGAGACACGATGCTTAATAAAAAAAAGCATAAAGTACACGGCCGCAGCCAATCACCAAAATTAGGTATCTACAGTTGTACAGTTGGAGACTTGAAAAATAACTGGAAGAAACTCTTTTCCTCTCTATTTATCTCGGTATCTTTATTGCTTTCTCTCATGTCCACACAAACACCATCCATAGATAAACACGTCACAACACAGCAGCCAAGCTATCTCTAGTTTAACTGTAAAGACCTAGTCTGGTCGGTGGAAGGATATTGAAAAGTATAAAAATAACCGCTGTGAGTATTGAATATAGTGCATTCCTTGTTATCTTAGGTATCTAAAATGTGAATATTGAGAGTGGGGATGATAAGAGATATTACATATTAGACTACTTGAGATTCTCCTGTGAGCATTATTACAGATTTCAATCGATCATTAATCAGAGGTTCTACGAGCGTGAACAGTATAATTAATATGTCTGCCAAGTTTGGTAAAATTCCTAGAATTTACGGTTGGTTTTCAAAATACCTGACTTAGGCTAATTCCCTACCAATAACTCGGAATATTAAATACATCATTACTCTCGAACCAGATATCGTACTGAAGTACGGTTATCTGCACCTTGCACATTACAACATAAAAAATGCGAACATTAGAATAATTATTTTATTTTGTAATATTTATTTTTAAACTTATATGACATTTTTTACTTCCACGTCTAGAGAAAATATTATAATGATGGTAATTTTAGCCTCGAAATTATAAGAAAGTGCTCCCGAACCAAGAAAAGTGGGTTTTCCATTATATCTGTCCCCACTGCTGTTTGTCTGTCCACTTGTTTATCTATCCTCTTTGTTCCTATGTCCGTCCATTCTCTATCAACATTTCCTTCGGTCTCTAGCCCCAAATCTGTTCGTCCTTCTCATTTTATTTATCAAATGGTTCTTTAATCCATTGTTAATTAAAAATAAAGTTAAAAACTATCTTTTAGGACTGATATAACAAATCTTAAAAATGAACATAGTCTAAAATTGGATTTATACATTTGTGTTAGTTCTAACTATCTTTCAACGGAATGTGGTTAATTCTCACACATAAATTTCCTGAAGTCAAAATATCGTTCCCACAAGGGCCTAGTATTATATATGTAATATATGTAATTGGTATATTATCGCAATATAATCGCAATCAATATATATATATATATATATACTTTTTTATGTGTGTGTGTGTGTGTTAGTAAAGGTAGGCCTATGAAGTTTGCTATGTATTTGTATGCATGCTTTCATTTTCGTATGTATTCTTATTTTTATCTTTATTTTAATATTTTACACCAAATTGTATGCTTGTTGTAAGTACAAATGTTTTTATTAATCTTCTAAAACAATTTGGAAATTATTTAGGGACATAGTGAAAATGGTTCTACTGTTATCTTGGAATATTGACTGGACAATATTCGCAATCCTATTTGCCACCTGCTTGTATATCTATTTGACATGGAACTTCAACCACTGGAAAAAAAGAGAGATTCCTTACACTGAGCCTACCCTTTTCTTTGGATCTTTGAAGAATATTATCTTAGGAAGAAAATCTCTTGGAGAAATATACACAGACTTTTATAGGTAAGTGATCTAGAGAAAAATATGTTACTAATTTTGAAAAACGTGTATACATATATATATATATATATATACATATATAGGTCTGTAACAAACTAATCTAAACCATTTTATTCATTACTAAACTGTTTAGTTGAACATTATTTGTGTCTTGGATTTGCTTGGGCATACATCTCTTTAGAAATTCCACGATATTTTTGATAGCTATGGATCTTTATATTTCCCTTAATTCCTCGAATCCAAGAACTAAACTTGGAGAAAGTGATCAAGAAGAAGAGTTTCACTATGTAGTGAAGTCCATATTTTAACTACAAATTGAATTTATTCATGCTGTCCTCCCACCCTCACCTTATCTTATTATCCAGCGCTAATAACAAGGATCTTATTTCTTTTGAACCATGTTTCTTGGTTGCTTTTATGAAGATTTCTCCACGGTATTAAAAAAGTATTAGATTGGGTCATGTTAAAATAAAAGTGCTTTATTTGCATTTTCTATTTCTAGAAATTCTGAGGGTCACCCTTTTGGAGGTTTCTTCAAGTTCCGGCAACCCAGCATCGTTTTGAGGGACCCAGAACTGATAAAAAGTGTGATAGTGAAAGACTTTATACATTTCCAGTACAATGATTTCCAGGTCGCCATCCATGCAGACCCGTTGTTTGGAAAAAATCCTTTCTGTCTGAAAGGCGAGGCGTGAGTACACATTCAGTAACCAATCAAAATAAATAAATGAATATTAAATCTTGAAAAAGCTGCGTATCATAATTCATTTTTCTCAAGCATCAAACATACAAGGGAAATAATTACAGTAGACTTAGGGTCACTCATATATGGACACCCAAATGAAATTAATGAAACTAAACCATGTTTATAAAAGGGTCTGTTTGCTCCTCACAATGCAAAATATCTAAGGAATTATGCCAGCTAATATTTGATCTATTACTTCTGAAAGGCTTGATATCTTTGATTCCCGGTGGGGTCGAACTTCTATAATGTGGAATGGAATTAGGTGATATATTTATCGCTTACCTTTATTAGGTTATTAAAACATATCCAATAATTTAGTGGTTTTTACTTATATAATAATATGTGTATTTAAAATAATTTATATAAACATCAATTTTATATTTTATTTAAAAAAAATTTTTATTTGAAAAAAATCTTCAATTTACTTATTAGTTAGTTATTAGAAAAACAATACTCTCACTGAATGTATACACACACATCTTTATCATATTTTCCATTTATATTTTCTCTCTATTGATCAAAGGTGGAAGGTGACAAGAAATCAACTCACCCCAGGGTTTACAACTGGTAGAATAAAAGCAATATATCCTCACATGAGAGAAGTTTGTGAAGAGCTTATAGAATACATGGACCAGCAGGCACGACCAGGTAAAATATAACTCATATACTGTATAAATAATGGAGCTGTTCATCATTTGGTTTTCAAAATGTCTAGAGTTTTATTTCTTGCACGTAATCACTGTAGCAATGAATTTAGCGCGAAACTAAACCCCATATTAATGAACTGTGGCTAGACTACAAGCTGGACTGAAATTTAACACTATTTCAGGGTGAGAGCTTAATAGTTCTAGAAATTCAAAATTTACAACAGAGTCGTCTTCAGGCACTTATTTGGTTACCCTATTATATAGTATTCAAAAACTAACATTTTAAAACAAAATTATTTAGTTGCATACGAGAAATTAACGTTATTTTTTTTAAATACAAGCTCAATATCAATAATAATATGTGATTGGCAATACAATATGTATTATAATACCACACTACATCAATAATAAACATTATATGCATCATGTACATCGATTCATGACTATTTGAATTAAAACATGCTCAAGCGAGAAGGGCTTCTCAATACAATATAAGTCAACTTTTTGTATATGTTAGTTTCAGTATTTTTATGAATATAAAATGGCTACACTGTTTTTAATATTAGCTCTAATTATATTAAACTACACCCACTTTGTTTAGAACTATACCTTTGTGATAAAATGACCCATTCTTCGCACGAATAAGCTTCTTTAAAACTATATCAGATTAGGACGTTGAACATTTGGCTGATATTTTAATTTTTTTTCTAATTTTACCCCATACATTCGGTTTACCCTCAAAGGTAAGTCTTTAATTTGTGTAGAATAACTTTATCCATCCCACAAATTGGATGGACAAACAAACGAAGGGTTGATTATTTTACATGTGGTGAATTAAATTTAGAAGTAGGATATGTAGGATTTACTTTAAATAAATCTTTAAAATTAATTTAGAGGTGCCTGAGTGTTATCACAAGCTATGTGAAATGAAATGACAGACTTTGTTACATAAACATATTGGTAACAAGAAAAAGACAATTCTTCAAAAAACGCCAATGAAATAATACACTTTCTTTGAGTTATTGCTTATAGGCCACCTTTAAGATATATTTATTTTTTGTTTTAATTTAGTTTTAGTGTTTTGACACTGAATATACAAAATTCAGATTTTCTACAGCTATTTTACGCAGATTTATATTGGTTTATGAAATTTTACCTTCCCCATTTCCCTACCTCCTATTTTTAAAGTATAATTTTTCCAACTGTTATGAATAATTGAGGTGGTATTTTTAACTGCGGCCAAATTTAATTTTTATTCCAAGCCAAAAAAATAGACTTACTAATAATTTGTGAAAATGTTTATCTCCCCTTCCCATTTCTTTCTCACAATTCAATAAAAACCATATTTGTTTTGCTTCATTTGAAATGATTCCTTTGCGTGTGCAGATTCTCAATTTCCAATCAAACCAAATATTACTGTTTATATTAAATGTATAAATTTCAATATCCCTCAACCACCCAGTCCTCCAGTTTGAGATTTCTCATGTTTAAACGTAATTTGTCTATCCAAAATGTTCCTACCAAGACGTTATATTTTCTTAGAATTCTGAACCCTAACTTTGTTGGCAGCAATTTTACAGTTTTAAATTTTCAATAATCTTTTACGGTTTAGGATGTACGGTTAGGAGTATTTCAATTTTACACCACACCAAGAAGAGTTTCTTTCTAATAAATATTATAATTCTTAGCTCCCATATTTAAAAAAAAAAACAATTCTACAATTAAAAAACTTTAAACCTTTCTGAATGACTCGCCATCCTGTCAATGTTCAATGCTATACCATGCCTATATTTTTTTTTTGTCCATAAGATTTTGAGTTCTTAATAAATCTCCCTCTCCCATTTCCCTGATATTTATTTAGAAAAATTCTACAATTAAAAAACTTTAAACCTTTCTGAATGACTCGCCATCCTGTCAATTTTCAATGCTATACCATGCCTAAATTTTTTTTTTGTCCATAAGATTTGGAGTTCTTAATAAATCTCCCTCTCCCATTTCCCTGATATTTATTTAGAAATTTTAAAACCTTCTGGGTTATTCGGGGCTGTCTCTATACATTTATGTAAATTAGATTTACATATTATAACAGACCAGATTTTTTCTACTACTATTTTTTTACTATCCTATTTTAAAATGTTCAGTTTATTTTGTGTGGCCCTTGTAGGCCTATACCTGCCTGAAATATCTCAAACTTATACCACATTGAGAAGTCGAATTTTATGATAATTTCGGAAATTTTGAAAATTCCAATTTCAAAAACCCCTACTTAGAAATATCATGTATCTAAGACATTTTTAGTACGTTGGAGTGATTTTTTTATATTCTCTTTCAATTTAAATTTTCTATTTCAACTAGAAAGGTTTTTTCTGTATATATTCTCCCTCTCCTCACTAGCTCTTGGAGCCCCACTTCAAAATTTCACATTTTAGGACTTTTTTAGCTATATGGTAGGCCTATAGATTCCTACTGAACCTAAGTTTTCTACCAGATGGGGAATATTTTTCTTTTAGTTTAGAAAATGTTGATCACGCTTCTTCATTTTAGCATTTTAGCACTTCATATTTGTCACTTATATGTTTATCAGCATTTATCCCTCTACCTGTCAACTAGATATTAGTTTTCAAACTAGCCTAAAACTTGTTTTTATTTTCTTGGAGCTCCATTTTGAAATTTTCTATTTCTTTACTTCTCTGGTTATATGGTTTGACCCCTATACTGGCTTGGCAAATTTCAGATTTCTGGAACGTGAGGGTAGACAGAAACGAATATTTTAATTAGTTCAGTCCAAACTAATGGCACCACTATCTAGCACTGGGTCTCGGAATCTGTGTCGGTGGCTCACTCGGGAAGGGTGTCTTTGGTGTCGGTCACCATCAGATGACACGTAACGGTGTCTTCATAGAAAAGGATATACTCACAGGCATTGGTAAAAAGAGCGTTTACAAGTCCCGGATACCTCTTATATGAAGCGATTTCCCCTTGCAGTTCAAGAGCCTACAGTCTTCCATCAAATTTGTCTTCAATAATCCATTAACTCAGCTCAGGGCCAGTTTATCAACGGCACTGGGCTCAATTTAATAACATCTTTCTTTTGACATATAGATATGTATATAGTATTTTCTGGGAATTATGGGTCAGTTCTCCAAATAATACTTTTTCTTAGCACCAACAAGCAAGACAAAAAAAAATGTGTTTAGAGGAGTTGTAATAAAACTTTCAAAAAAGAAATAACTTTTATCACTTTCTTAGATTATATTCTTATTTTGATATTATGACAAACCTAATTTTCACGTCTAATCACACAATTTAAACCAACAGTGGAGAATTAAAATTTAAGAAATAATATATGATTTGGTTACTTTTATCTTTGGTTAATTTTATATTCTAAACAAAGAACAATTTTATATATTTTATAGATTACCCGTGCAATGAACCTATACAAAAGCTAAATATTTAATAAAAGTGAGTGGTGTGTGTACAGTCCCACCAATATACAGATATACTTTGAGGGATTTTACTAAATGGTATAATTGATTTTGAAATGTGATAAGGTGCATAATATATTGATGTGCGTTTATGGGTAGGAATTAGAAAAAAAAACATAACAAAAGAGAGAGATTTGAGTAAAATATAAATATTAAATAATAAATAAATAACTAAATGAGAAAAATATATTTTAAAAAGAAAGAAAAATACGAACAAAGCCAAATTCATAGTAATTATAAAGAGTAAGAAAGAGAGACAGAGAAAGGGGACAAGGATAGGGAGAGGAGAGAATTATATAAGCTAAGTAGGAATGAATATATTACAAAGAAAGAGAAAATAAGAAATTATATAGGAAAATGGAAATAAGAAATAAAATTATAGCTCGTATATTAGATAAACAAATTGTTTGGATGAAACTGAAGTAAAGGGAAAGATAAGTGTTATTTAAAATATTCAAATATGATGTCACTATTGAAATAAAATTTTGTTTTAGAATATTATTTATAGACTAAGTATATTTTCAGGGGGTGTAAACGTACACGCTTTAATCGAGAAATTTAGCATCAACGCAGTCACCTCGTGTGCCTATGGACTGCGCGGCGAGGCTTTTAACGACCCCAACGCAGAGTTCTACAAGATCGGTAAAAGTTTTATGCAACCTAATTTCAAAAAATGGCTTGCGCACATGTGTATCATCTTAGCTCCCTGGTTGGCAAGCTTCTTCAAAATTGGGTAAGCTAATTTGTACAACTGCCGTAATAGTTTTAATAGAGCATTTTAAATGTTTTTCTAGAATATGATTGATGAGCTGCTCAAGATTAGCTCCAACTGTATTGATCTGGTGAGATGGGAAAGTCTGAAATGGTGAAAAAATACATTCTTATTGTTGTTGATCAATATTACTTTGTCAGAAAATATTGCATGGGGCCAATTCAACTTTAACATTGGATAGGCATTGAATATATATAATAGATGAACTAATTATAAACTGGTTATAATCATTGTTAGAATAAATAATTCAGTATCTGTTCAAAGGGGTATTCATTAAAGTTTACTCATGTCAAGCGTTACTCTTATAACATTCATGTAGTAGAAGCACCTACTTTCTAGGACAACATGGTTCTACATTTTCATTTTATTTTTAAGACACTGCATATGGGGAAGATAGGATTGGTACTAGAATACGCCATGTAAGCGGAGAGTTTTACCTAAGAATGTAGTTGACCAGTTGACCATTTATTATTATTTTAAATTAAATAGGTAAATAACTAATATGAAGTGTTTTGTTTGTTAGTATGCGTTTGTGTGTGTGTACCCTATTTTGTATTTATAAAATTGAAAATAATTTAAGCGTTTCACTTAAATAAGTTGCCTAAATATATAAGACCTACCAAGCGTTTCTTAATATATATATATATTTCCTTCTGGACGACAATTATACACAAAGTAATTATGTTCATGTTTTGCGCCTAACTCTAATAATGATAATATGAGCTTACAACTTGGATAGCGTAACATAGATTTAATTCCACCATTCATTTACTTGATAGAAGGTCGTTGCTAGGAAATCTTATTAGGGTGTGATACATTATTTATTATATTTTTGGTTTCATTTACCATGCATAATAAAGATGCTAGAACTAACATGTATGATTTATTATATCTTTGCTTTCATTTACCGCTCCTAGCTGTAATTCTGAAAATAAATATATATTTTTTTCAATATTATGTTAAATCGTAAAGTTTTTCAATGATCTAAATTACCTAAAACCACTTTAAGATGACAACTACTATTACAATGACAGTGAGAGGACCAGAGGACAGTTTTTACTAAGATATGAGTCAATTCTACACACAGATTCACAGATTTATCTTATTGCAAAACCCTTCCTTCACCTCTGACAAGATGTGTATTAATCACAACTTGTGAATGTGTTGAATGCCAGGCCTCCACCGTGGTTCGGATCCCACGTTAAACTGTAGGTCCTCCATTTCATCTCACAATCACCCTACCGTTACACATTAGAGTAAGTGTGTATATCCCGAACAGGTAGTAAGACGCGGTGCTAATAATAATAATAATAATAATAATAATAATAATAATAATAATAATAATAATAATAATAATAGAGACTTAAGTGGAAAATCTAGGAATCTTTAAATAGCAACTTGTATATTATCCTTATAAAGGTTTTTAGATCTGTTCTTTTCAAATTTCAGAGAGACTCAACTGGTAGAAATTACTTTGGTTTTGTAACGATGTTACAAGTTAGATGACTATTATTTGGTAATAGAATATAAAACTCACCCTTCCACCCAATTGGACTCACACATCCACGTGCCATTGACACTTACATATTTCCTGGTCGTACGTCAACTTCAGACTGAAGAAGGCTGGGAGGTCGCTCTTCTCCGCTGTGGAATCACGCCCAAGGAAAAGTCGAGGGAAGAAGTTTGGCCTTCCCTGCCACCCTCCGCCTGAATTATTCTACGGATGAATAGACGAGCAAAGAAAATCCTGGTCATTTTCAGCACCACGTCATGCTTTCCTCCCCTTTCCCCGTCCTTTGATACACTTTCTGTGTCCATGCGACCAGGCTCTTATGCTATATATTGCCATGTTTTGTTGATATGGGCACTCATTATCTCACTTCAGCAAGGTAAGCGAGGCTATCTAAGCAGATGTAATCTGCGCATTCTTCTAAATTCCCTTTTGGCCTAATTATGTAATCTTTTCGAAATTATTTTTTTGGACGTTAAATTTATATTCTATATAAATTTTGCTTTGAGCTTAGAATGTTTTCTTTAAATTTAATTAATGGGAGCATTGTTGAACCATTTTTCATCTTTGATTTAAAACCCTTACGTTAAATGGTTTCTCTTGAACCTAAATTCAAAAGTATCTTTCACCACTTGGCGGTTTGTCCTTTCTTAAGACGCATTAGTGGGGGCGCTAGCCGTATTGCTTACTAGTAGATGGCGTTGTTTGCGATGACTAATCATTATAGTGACATTTCTTTAAGGACGCTAGAGTGTTAGCGTTGTCGTTTGTTAACGTGCCTCATGATGGCTAGGCAATTTGAATTAATGTTAGATATTGTTCCATTTTCTCCGAGGCTACTTTAAACTATAACGTTAAACATGTTACTTTCTTTTATTGATATATTCCAAGATAATCTGCCCCTATTGATGTTCCCACAATTCATATTATCGCTGTCCCACTGATGCAGTTTTCTGGCTTCACCATTAGATTGAGTCCTTGTCCTGTAACTAAACTCATATTATTCCAAACTCTATCTCCAACATTTCACCATATCTTACCATTTACTCCACCCTACTATACCTCTCCTATCCCTCTCTCTCTCTATCTCTCTCTCTCAAACATACACATGTATATAATTTTATATAAAAGAGGATGAAAATAACCATTAAAATTACCACAGACAATAAAAACAATGCACTAATATCACAAATTTGTGCCAACAATCCACAGGTAGCGTGCCATTGTTGTGCAAAAAGGACTAAAACAAAAAATAAAATTGACACCGCAAAGTATTAAAATTTTCAAATTAAAAAGCAACTTTACTGAAATTAAAAAGGCATTAGACTGAAAAAAAATTAACCTTGTTAAAAAAAGGGCATTAGGGCATGAGAGAAGAGGTACATTGTAGTGCGTAGAAAAATTAATACACACACATTTTAGATATTTAAATATTCTTATATAAAAAATTGAGTAATATGTAAAATCAACAGAAAGATCGATGCTACGCTACAAATGACACAAACAAGTAAAACAAAATTTTAATATGGTGACCTCATTATTAATGTACAATCATTTAAAAAAATGAACATAAAAGGGAGCCAAACCCTGCATTAGTCCATCAAACGAAATTTCAGTTACACAAGAAATAAAAGATTAAACAACAGCTATCTTTAAAAGGGGGAAAAAAATTACATTGTTTACTCTGAAACGTTAAAACAGAAAAGTTTGCCAAATGACCAAAATGCCTTTATTCCTTTAGTCATATTATAAGAGATGACGAATTAAATAAATGGTATGGAACTCCGCACGGACTTTCTCACTCTATTGCTTAAAAATGGAAATATTTACTCAAAACATGTAATATATGTGAAACGAAATAATTTACACTAGCAAATCCAAGCATAAATCGCACTATATTTATGTAAAACATTTTTTGAGTCCCAGTTTTAAGTTTTATAATTTTACTTTTAAAGAATCAATGTCCTAATTTGTATGTTTGGACCGATATAAGAAGATCAATATTGGGTCCACAAGGGTCAACACTTCTTATGAAAATTTCGACTTCCGGTTAAAATTTTCGATATTTATTAAGTGTTGCATATCTTCATGTCATAGCATTGCTATTAAATTCCTCATTTATAAATTTTGACCAATAAAAAATGTAAATATTGACTATTGACTTTAAATTGGAGATAGATCATTGTTGTACAAACATTTCTCCTAAGAGGTAACGGAAAAATAACATACACTTTTTGAGAGACTTACTTATATTTAATTACTCTATGGCATTGGAGAATTATTGCGTTAAAATTTAAGTAGTATTTCTGTACAACTAAAGCTCACAAAATTGTAATAATATTTTTGCATATATCTCAGAAACTGTTGGTTTTATAATCATATATTTCACATAAAAGTTTTTTATTTTTAATAGTACTACAATTTTGCAATTATAAATTACATAATATCTCAAATAGTTGCGAAGATACGGAAATTTCACTTCATGTAAAGTAACCTAAAAGTTATTTTCATGGGAAAATTAAAATAGCCATTTTATTTATAATCAGACACACAGACAATCGGCATTGCAAAGACCACTTTTTAGGGTTCTTGGGGGGACAGCCATCAATATTTCAGGTTAGCCTTTTTTACGGTCGCAATATTTTAGCTTTTGCTTTCGAAAAGTTAAGAAATATAAGTATTTGCGTATAGCTTGAAAGTTATATTTTTAATAA
The DNA here is from genome assembly GCA_902151455.1 of Timema bartmani. Lineage (NCBI taxonomy): Eukaryota > Metazoa > Arthropoda > Insecta > Phasmatodea > Timematidae > Timema > Timema bartmani. The sequence goes on from CABFWB010003954.1 coordinate 36,082, forward strand.
AAATATGCTTCGTATAAAATATGTGTACTATAAATAGATCTACATATTTTTAATGATAAGTAATTTCATATCGCAAATAGTTTCGGAGATATAATAAAAAATGATAATTTATGCATCAGACCGGAGACTTAAAGTCATTTTGCCGAAATGTTTGAGGATATCCATTTTGTTTGGAATATTTATAATTGCTTAAAAATCAAATTTAATAAAAATCATTGGAGCAGATTTTGAGAAAATGGACTTTTTCTCTTTTTGCCCTTCAGTAAACTACCCTTAATTTTAGGGTTAAATAGCCAATTCCAAACATTATTCGGGGCAAACCTATGAAAACCCTAGATACCTAGTTTTAGCCCTATCGGTAAAATAGTTTAGGCTCTAGTTGGAGGTACAGACAAACAGACAGGCAGACAGACAGACAGGCAGGCAAACAGACAGACAGACAGGCAGATGGAAATTCGAAAACAAACTTTTTCGAATTTGGGGGGTCATGAAACGTCGAGATTCATCAAAATCTCGAGTTCGATTTTTTCGACGATCACAATACTTTCTCTACCTGTAAGATAGTGAGAAAGTAAAAAAGGGTAATAGATTAAACCATCTTAAATGAATTACAGTTTAAATGAATAAAATCCCCATGAAGCCCAAAATCCATTGTAGCTTTCTCATGCTTGTTAGCAAGATTTTATTGAAATCAATGAATAATAAAAATAAGGATAAAAAACTAAAATAAGAAAAAACTTAGCTATCCTGACATTACTGAATAAGGTAATAAAAAAGGAGTTTAACTACATTATAAAATTAGAAGAAAGTTGAAATAAAAGTAAAGAAACAGACAATCTCTGACCCAAATGAGTTCAAACAGTGGAAGACGTTACAGACACCGAAAAAGCTAATCACGTGACCCACACCAAAACCGGAAGTAATTCAAAAATTAATTTAGAAAAATGTATTACCCAAAATGAAGGAGCTAAGTGGATTTGACCTAAAGGACAACCTTATTATAATTACAAAATATTATAAATACAAAAATACCAGGTATTCAAAGTAAAAATAACTAACACAAAATACCATCAAAAATTTAAAAAAGTCAATGCCAAATCTCGCCGCTAGATGGTAGATCCTGTCACGCAGCCTATTTAGTGTCATCGTCTGCTCCTAGATGGAAACACTTATCCCGTTATTAAGCAGTAATATAAATTTCATGAACATATAAATAAATATTAGGACAAAGATAATAAGATGAAATAAGCTCAATACTCTTAGAAATAGTATCTGTCATTGTTACATTTAATGTGTGGTAAATACTACTGTTTTTATTCTTTGCCTATTATTTCTCTCGGTGAGATTCGGAGCTGAGGGTCGCAGTTTGAACACCTTTTTGTGAATAGAATGAATCCAAATATTCTAGTTTTCACTCTATTGTCGTATAAACTCTTTATTATTTAAGTCGTTCTAAATATGGTTATGTGGTATTCATTTTTAGTTATTAGAACCACCATTTTGTAGACACCTCAGAATAATATTTATATTAACGAGACGAGCCCCCCCTTCCACAAACATAGCAAACTACTAGACAGTAGTGGCCAGGACAGAACAATTATATTATTGATATATATTCTGGTATAATATTTCTAGCTCCATCTCTTACCAGTCTGGGATCCTAAGCCTTACAGTGACATCCCCGTCAATGACAAACCCGATTAAATGGGTTTAACATTTTGCCCACGTAGCCAAGGGGTGTGGGGCCTTTAAAACATCAGAATTTTATTGAATTTGGGGCACCAATACTCATGTCTTAATAATAAAAAAATTTGGCTCTAAGGGAAACGAAGACAAGCCCAATAAGAGTAATTTGAAGTTTAACATATATTCTAGGCCTGATTATCTTGTTGAATTTTTGCGTGAGGAGCATTGAATTCTTATATAAATACCTAATCAAGCCGTTTCCTTTACGGGGTAGACAAGGCACTGTGCATATATCTCAATAAACAATAACTACGTACTTAATCCATCCTCACTAACTTCATCCACACTTTTCTATCCTTGCATACTCTCTTATATTCAACAAAATTCATGCAATGAGTCATGCATGTTCTTTGATTCTTAGAACTATTAATGTTTCTCTTTTTCACACAATTGTCTACCACATTAATCAAATCTTACATGGCCTACCTCTTCCCTTTGCTACAAACACTCTACCTTCATATATTTGCTTCATCACTCGATTTACATTCTCCCTCCCAACATGCCCAAACCAATGTAACACGTTTCTTACAAATTGACCTATTTGATTCCCTTTCAAAGAGAACTCTTTCAGCACTCATTCATGATTGACTCTGCCCATACAAGATTTCCACATACATTTCTTAGAAATCTCATTCCAACAGATTTGCCTTACTCTTATGTTTCTTCTCACAAACCCATGGTTCACATCCATAAAACAATGTTGGTGACAACACACATTTATATACTAGAATCTTTGCCCTTTTCGATGTGACTTAATTCTTAGAAATAGTCCACATACATCCAACCAATATATATAGAAGCATTCATACGTCTATCGATTTCATACATAATATTCTTCACACACACATAAAATTATTCACTGGTTCTAACAGTTTTCTATTTATACCAAGCTGATGATCATTTCCTGATCCATCCTTATCAAAATCTATCACTTGTTATGGATACATTCATACAAAGATCCATTCCACTCTCCACATTCAAACAACTTAATGCATTCTGCAAGTCACTTTCATTCTCAGCAATTATTATGACATCATAATAACAGCACTCTCACATTGACAATTGTCCATTCGTACACCAACTGCGTTGTCACAAGCATATTTAATACAATTATATCTGAATATATTAAACAACTATGAGGACATGACACACCCTCTTCAATATCAAACCATTCGGTCAAAGCTCCATAGATACTAACGCACGCTTTACTAACATCATAAACTGCAGTAATTCCATTTATTAACCATACATCCACACTATAATCTCTAAGAACATTCCATTTCTCCAGATCAACGAATGCACAATACACTTTATTCCTTCCTGCCATACATTTCTCAATCGCATGCAGCAATGCAAGCACAGGATGTTTCATTCGTTCTCGGGACCTGAATTTACCTTATAACTTTCAAAATAACGGACGCAATTCTGTGAAATATGCTACGGACATACTTTGATGAATGAGAATCATGTTGACGGAAGGACACGAGGGGCAGCGCTACTCTCTAGCCTGTGTGTGGATTCGCTGTCCTCGGCAGTTGCTGTGGCGCATCAGACTGTGCTGCTGTTGTTACGGGATCGTCACCAGTCAGAGTATGAAGCGGTAAACAGTGTAACAGCGCGTGCTTATTGCCCGCAAGTACTGGAAAACTACTTCAATAAGGGCGTGCCAAAGACAATTTAAAGCGCAGTTTGGGGTTCGTAAGCCACTGGGAAAATCCTCCAGTCAGTATCTGGTGAATAAATTGGAAACTACAGGAACACTGTTGGATGTCCATTGTCGATGAAGAAGGACGTCTGAAACTGCCAGAAATAACGGTGCAGCAAGTTAAAAACAGATTGCTGTACTCCTCACAGAAGTCCTCGCTTAAACTATCGCAGGATATGGGGACTTCCACAAGCACATGTCAACGAGCAGCAAAAATAGCAAAGTCGTATGCATATTGTGTTACTGTTACGCATGAATTGAATCCTCCCGACAAACAGAAGAGAGTTCAATTACTGTCATTGGGTCCAGCAGTTTGTCAACGGACATCCGGAAATACTGGACTACACGTGGTTCCATCTAAGGGTGTACGTCAATTCCCAGAATGCCCGTGTGTTGGCTTTGAGAACTGAGAATCCTCACATCTATGAGATGACAAAGTTGGGTGGTGGTGTGCTTTGTCACAGCACCGCATTATTGGCTCCATCTTCTTCCATCCACCGGTGGATACCGCAGCTTACGTGGCAATCTCCCGTGTGTTTGTGAATCAGTTGGATGACGTAGAACTCCACACTGGTTACATTCAGCAGGATGGTGCCACCTACCACACCTCCAATGTTAGCATGGCTGAAATTGTTCCCTTCTTTGAAGATCGTGTCATTTCTAAGGGAATTTGACTACCGAGGTCAGCTGACCTTACCCCACCGGATTTCTTCCTAAGGGACATGCTGAGAGGGAAAGTGTATCGCAACAAACCACGGACTCACATGGAACTGCAAGAAAAAACTAGGCGGGAAATTAGGCTGCGACTCCCGATGTGTTGGTGAATACCTTCAATAACATGGAGAGTCATGTGCAGGCATGTCTTGGTACTAATGGCGCCCACTTTCAACCCTTACTGTGAGACCATCATTATTCTCATACATCAAGGTACATCTGTAGCAAATTTCACTAAATTACGTCCATTATTTTGGAATTTATATGAGAAACTCAGGGGCTGAGAGCGAGTGAAACACCCTGTATTAGAATGTTGGTAAACAAAGAACCACATCTTACCCTTGGCCACGCAAATTGGAGAGGGATGAGAGAGATAAAATTGATAGAAAGTACACACGCATTTTTGTGTAAGAGTGTAAAAACATTTAGGAGAAAACACTAAATCACTGCGCCAAGATTAAAACCCCGACCTCCCTGTCAGCAGACAACCAGACGTGACGAGCTTGACGTTTATTCCTCGTGGCCTTCTATGCGAGTGAATAAACTCGAAACATTTGTACAAAACACACGAGAGGCACCATCTCGAACTGGACTGAAACCGGAGCGGCGCCGGTCGCTTTGTCTCGAGGAAACTTGAGAAGAGCCGCTCATAAGCTCCACCGCTCGCCAACCGTGTCGTAGCCAAGGCCTTAGTAATAATATTATAGTTAACTTAACGTACACTTACAGTAGCCCCATGGCTTCTTTGGTGCTGACTGACAGTTCACAGCTCACTTCTGACAGTCAACAGATAGGTAAATACCTACATTTTGACTGTCAGAAGTGACAGCTGCTAAACACATGTTTTTTGCAGATCATAAGGTTCGGCGTAAGGAACCATAATTTGGTCTGGTAGCTTTTCAAAGCCTCAGCTATCAGTCAGCACCAAAAAAGCCATGGGGCTATTGTAGCTTAGAGTTGTCCAAGGGAAAACTTTCATATTTCGTCAACACCAAGTGAAGCGTACCACGTGATCTTGTCAGCCAATCACTTTGCAAGCCACGCAACTGCGTTATTTACAACTTAAATGTTGTTTGTTTATGACCGCCTTTGTGGCCTAATTGTCAGAGTTACTGGATACAGACCCAGAGGTCCCGGCGCTTCCAAAAGTTACCTGTGAGGGAGTGGGTTTGCTACTTGAATAAATAAGTAGCAGATCCGATTTATAAAACTGAGATTATTAGCCTGAGGGCTCGTTGTGTTGACACCATGACACGGCGGCTGCTAGGTCGGTATCGCTCGCTTGCCGACTCGCGAGCTCTAAAGCTTGTCACATATCAGATCGGAACCTTAGGGAGATTTGTCCGTACACTGGATTACCACACTTAATTCACCAAGTTGATAAGGGAAAACATTTTTAATTAAAAACTTTTGTAAGAGTTAAGAAAATGTTTGTGAACTATTACAACTGATGGAACCAGATATTATAAGGAAACAAGAGATCAACCGCAGGAAATGTTTATCTCCAGAGGAACGACTGGCGGTAACCCCTAAAGAAGAACCCACCCTTTTGGCATAAAATATTAGGTAGACCTACTATATACTATTTGATAATTAGTATTTTTTGGTTCGTTTTATTTCTTGCTGCACTATCTCTACTGGCTAAAACAATGAGTCTAAATTAACAATGACAACAGTGAGGTAGCCTCCAAGCACAACCTAAAACGAACAGAAATAGTTATAAAACCATTCACAGCTTGAAGAACAATACAAGGAATTTAAAAGTGTGTGTTCAAATAGTAACAAAGACCGGTAGAGTTGTTATCAGAAAATTTAGAAGCAAAAAAAGTAATATTTTAAATAATTGTAACCGTATGATTAAAGATCGATAAAGTGTTAACATAAAATGTTTAGACCTTCGTATATTTGTGTATTAAAGAATACGAATAGTTGAGTATCTAGGAAAATAAATGGTACGGAACCACGCACGGACTTTCACACGCCATTGTTTCAAAATGGAGATCGTAACATGTGAAAAGAAATAATATACACTACCAAACCCTAGCAAAAATTGAGTAATTCTTACGTAAAACCTTTTTAGACTCCCTGTTTTAAAATTTATAATTTTATTTTTAAAGATTTAAAGTCCTCATTTGTATATTTTGACCGAAGAAGGTCGATATTGGGTCCACAGGGAGCAACACTTCGAAACGTATTAAAATTTCAACTTCCTGTTAAAAATTTCGACATTTTCTTAGGGGTTGCACATTTTATGGTTATCGCATTGCTATTAAATTCCTCATCTATAAATTTAGACTAATGAAAAAGGTAAATATTGACTATTAAGTCTAAAATAATACGTATGAAACGTAAACATCAACATCTCGGGTTAGAATTTTTTTTACGGTCGCAATACTTTACCTTTGTGTTCGAAAAGTTAGAATGTATATATATATTTGGCGTATAGCTTGAAAATTATTGGATTTATAATAATAGGTTTTAAATAAAAGATTTGTAATATAACTACATGTTTGTATCGATAAGTAATTCCATGTCTCAAAGAGTTACGGAGATATGATAATAAATTAGAATTTACGCATCAAACTGGAACCCTTAAAGTGATTTTGACGAAAAATTGAGAGTAGCCATTTGGTTTGTAATATTTATCAATGCTTAGAAGTTAAATTTAATCAAAATTGTTCAAGCCAACTTTGATAAAATCGATTTTTTTTCTCTTTTCGCCCTTAACGAAACTACCCTTAATTTTAGGGTTAGATACCCAATACCAAAAACCCCTCGGGGCAATCCTATGAAAACCCTTGATACCAAGTTTTAGCCCGATAAGTAAAATAGTTAAGGTTTTACACCGAGGTACAGACAGACGGAAATGCAAATACTACTTTTTCGGATTCAGGGGGGCCATGGAACGTCGAAATTAATCAAAATCTAGAGTTCAATTTTGATGACGATCACAATACTATCTACCTGTAAGGTGGCGAGAAAGTAAAAATAAATGGTACGGCGCACCGCACAGACTTTCTCTCTCTATAAACTCAAGTATCGTCACGGTGTTGCACATCTTCAAGTCATCGCATTGATATTTAATTATTCATTTATACATTTAGAGATAAGATCGTGTTCTAAATACAGTGACGTGTGAAAACTTTACGTTTTGTGAATTTTGTGTTGTTAAGTTTGTTATTGCTTGGTTTAAACAGGTTTACTATTCCTGAATGCTAGTTTTTATTTTCTAAGTTAACAGTGTGAATTCAAGTAAACGAGCAAATAAATATTGTATAGTTTCGTTTTTTATAGGAATCGCCTTTTAGAAAATACGTGCCTGTTTGTTTGCGTCAAAAATTGATAGCATTCTACTTTATTATTAGTGATATTATATAGGTATTGATAATATATATTATTGCGAATGGTGTGGATCACACGATTTGACGCGTGAATACCTATATGAAAACTTATTCAATTTAATTTTGTAACTGTTAAAAAAGTGTCTTCCTATATGAATCTGATTGTAAGCTGTGTCTTCGGAACAGCTAGCTACTTACTAACCAGGGCACGAGCAGTACCAAAACCCCATGTTCCCCACCCCTGTCATCGGTCACCCTTTTCAATACCTCTGTGTCTCATTGATATAAAGTCTACAATAAATGGTCAAGGTGGAAGTGTCTTTATTTGAATAAAGCACAGTTTTATACTATGCAGACAGGGGTGATTCAACCTTTTATAAAACGACAAACTATTAAATCTCTAACTTTATTAGAGAAATTATTATTATTATTATTATTATCAGAGCGTCTTACTACCCGTTTGAGCTATATGCACTTACGCTAATGTGTAATGGTAGGGTGATTGTGAGATGAAATGGAGGACCTACAGTTTAACGTGGGATCCGAACCACGGTGGAGATCTGGAATTCCTCACATTCACAAGTTGTGATTAATACACATCTTGTCAGAGGTGAAGGAAGGGTTTGGCAATCAGTGCCGGGACCGAGGATTGAACCCCGGAGGTCACCTAGAGAAAGAATACATTATATCTATAACCATCCAGGTTGAGTCACTGGCGGCGGAATCTTAATTGCGTAGAGAAGGTGGGGAGAGGGGGTGAATAACCAAAATGGAGTGTTGAAGGACTTGTTCCCCTTCCTCTAAGGAATTCCTAGTGCCCTCCTCCAGAAAAAATTGCCAATTGGATGCCGCTATTGGATAGGTCCTTGCCTGAACTATTTTTGAAAATTGAACTCCTCTAGAATCTATTTGGAATGGTCTTAACTTAGATATTTTTAAATACAGATGCCCCTAGAATAAATTAGGAATGGTCTCAGCCTGTTATCTTTTTTAATTCGATGTTTTTAGAAATTATTTAAGGTTATTTTTAAACTATTTTATTCGAAAATATAATAGGCGAGTTAAAATATACAAAAAGAGGGTTGGGGGGCGGGAGAGAATTTATTCCAGGAGGGAAAAACTATTCAAATGAGGCAGTGCCTACCCGCAGTGCCACCACTTATTAAGTGGTTGATATACATTTTCGAATTTAAAATTAGGAGAGACTATAATTTTCTAAGTGTTAAATAAAGTTAAAGTATTTAATTTCTTTCTATTAGTCAACGTTAAAATAAGTTCCTGATTGCTTCTAGCTTAATTTAATATTCTAAATTTTTCTTTGTCTGTGACAGTTGGGGGGTCCGTGACCTCCAAACTCATGAAGTTTTGGCCCGGCTATATCCTTGTAGGTATAACGTTTACCTTAAAAAAATGAGCCCTTTAAGGCGTGTATTATTTGATTTTGTATTTGATATCTTCTTAGATGATACAAACTAATTATTTTTGTTACATTATAGGATGACACCTATTGACGTAAGACAGTTTTTTCTAAGAATCCTCAAAGATACCTCGTCCTACAGGCTCATGAATAACATAAAAGAAAACGACTATCTTCAACTACTAATACAACTGAAGGAAAAATACTCTGAAGCAAACAAAAATACCAATGAAATATGGTTCAATAGTAAGTACTGCGTTTTGCGTATTGAATTACCTCCAATTAAATTTATATTTAGCACATAAACAAAGTTTTTACTACTAAAAATATGGAAAGAGAGATTAGAATGAATACTTTTTAATAAATGCTCTGGATTTCGAAATATTAACTTTATTAGTCTCAATGTCAGCTGTATTAATGTCTGTTTGAAATCATTTGTAGATAAAATATTCTTTTAAGGTTTTTCTTAAAACTCGGTATGGTTTTGATTAAAATTGATATCTTACATCGATTCTTCATGAGCATGAGAACAAAGTTTAAATTTTGAAATATCCCTCATATCAAGTAAATTGGCTTACAAAATGGTCCAATTCTTGATATTTAAAATAAAGCCATTTAAATATGGCCATAGGAACAATATTAGTTATCATCTTGGCTGAACAGTCAGGATCCTTCCACCAGAAAAAGACTTCTTAAGTGCGGGTTCAATGAAATAAAAAGTTAAAATGATTAGTTTATTGTATGTATATGGTATATTATCTCTGTACAGTTCGTGGTTTGGCTTTGTATAAGTAAAAAAAAAAATGGGGTGTGGCTGTCATGGACACAGCCGTGTGTTGTACGTGAATACGTTTATGTAACGGGTTATATACCGCGCGCGATGCGTCACTGTTCTCGCTTATCGTAATGAATTATTTGATCCTCTAGCTATCCAGTGGTATAATTTTGGATGTAGAGGATCGATTCGAAACTACAACACCAAACTGTATTTTTGATAATATATTTTTATTTTAACACCTTATTATATTCACTGTCACTACTTTAAACTAATGTTGTATATACAATCGATAGATTTTGACGACAGCTGACGATTAAACTCAAACGAACATCGTAGCTTATCCGAGTCAAAAGTTATACTAATTGCAAATCTCGATAAGCAGCAAAATAACCTCAAAATAGCGGTGCTTCCCCTTCTACCGCGCGTGATGCGTCACTGTTCTCGCTTATCGTAATGAATTCTTTGTTCCTTTAGCTATCCAGTGGTATAATTTAATTTTGGATGTAGAGGAAAGATTCGAAACTACAACACCAAACTGTATCCCCCGATTTTGTTATCATTAGGTTTTTTGGATTGCCCCCTTATGGTAGCAAATTTAAAGACGTATTCACGTCAATAATATATGATCATGTTATTAAACCATTCCAGAGTTCACCGACGAAGATATTGCGGCTCAAGCCTTGACGTTCTTCACTGATGGCTACGAGACATCTGCCAATGCTTTGATCTACACCTTGTACCAACTGGCATTGAATCCTCATGTCCAGGAGAAACTAAGAGATGAGATCACTGCGGGTCTGGAGCACACTGAAGGAGAAATCACATATGAGGCAATTCAGGAGTTGAAATACTTGCAAATGGTCTGCGAAGGTGAATATACACTTGATGACGATCTCTATTCACAAACACATGTTGATTTCTAGGTGTTTCACATACTAGTATTATTAGTGCCATAGCTTGCCTTCTTTTGGGGTTAAGATAAATACTGATGTGCATCATTGCATATGTGTCAGTCTTATTTAGTATGGTCTGAGGAGGACAGTGAGGTCAGGGTTCGAATCTTGGCTTGGTGTAGTGCTAATTATTCCTCAAATGGTTCTACAATCTTTTTACATAAAAAACACTCATTTATTTTTTCTAAATAACTCTATCTTCCACATATCTATTAGCAGAGATAAAATGCGTTTGACACAAACAGGTGGTACAACTTAATAAAAGAAAATTGAAAAAAGTAGAATATCTACTTTAAATGTGTTAAAAAAACATCGTCATCCAGCAGGTTTGCTTGCGTATAATATGCGGTGGGACCTGCCAAAGTTCGCTCGGGCACAAATTTTACTTTAGGTGACCCAGAGGGGGGAAATTCCCAGCAGGAAAACACCTCTTTTGCTGCCATCAGGTGTTTGATCCCCAAACTCCCCAGAATGAAGGTGCTATTTGAAAGTAAAGACGAAAGCCTTGGGCCACTTGAACAGCATTGTAGGCGTGACCAATTTGATGAATAAACTATCCTAAGTTTTGTGATTTTATTATTTTACATTTTACCAATATTTAAAAGAGAGTGTGAATAAAATCTGTTAGATATGTGAACAAATGATGAGGATGATGATATATATCTTGTTACTGTATAGAGTCGTTAAGAAAATACCCCCCTATAACTTACATGAACCGGATCTGTACCAAACCATATGACCTACCAACTGTATCTGGGGGAACATACAGAGTGGAGGTTGGTATGTCTGTCGTGATTCCCACACTGGCTCTTCACCACGACCCGCAATACTACCCGGACCCGGACAGTTTCAACCCAGACAGGTTCAGCGAGGACAACATTCAGACTCGACCAAAATATGTGTATTTTCCATTCGGTGGAGGACCCAGGATATGTTTAGGTAAGAAAATATACTTTATTGTACGTATTTATATTAAAGAATGGTCATTACAATGATTATAGGCCCTCGTATACTTGAATATATTTCAGATATTATAGTTAAAAAATTATATTTGATTTTCAAAAAAGTTCCCGTTACCAATTTGAATATTTTCTTTTAGGTATAAGATATCTTAGTAGTGGTATGTCCCAGTTTAGTTAACAATAACACCCTAGATTATTAATATATTATTCAAGCACATAACTTAACGTGTATTCACACAATACAAACATTATTATTTAGCTATAACATCCATTTATTATAGCAACTAAAAACGTGTATAGTATAGACATATATATAATATTACCTGCTGAGCACCTACCAAGACGTAAGTATATATATATATATATATATGTATATATATATGTATATATATATATGTATATATATATGTATATATGTATATATATATATAATATTGAAGTAATTAAAATTATATTGAAGTGTATATAGATATATACATTTCAAATAAAATTAATATATAATCTAAATTAAATAACAAGTATCACTTTTCAAGTGATATAAGTTGTCATGTTAACAATATATTAGATTATATCAGACATGGGGATTAGTAAGGAGTTATGTTTTATCCATATTTAATCTATTAGTATAAATCAGAGGTGCTTAACTTAAATTGAATAGTGTTTAGCAACAAACAACCAAGCGCCAATATAGATTTTTTTGTGTTTTTGTGTTTAAGTGAGAGACAAGAGTCCTCTCTATCTTGTAAATAAATATGAAAGTGTTTCCTGCATTGTGCTGCCATCTACATATTTCCAAACCAACCACCATTTTGTAAAGGTCTTTTTTTCAATTAGAAACAAACATCCAACCACCATAATGCAGTAGTTTGAATGTATTTCTGTCATTTGCTGATAAGCAACAAACAACCAAGCGACACAGTTTCCCGCTTTTAGCTACTGTATTTGTATGTCAGAGTGTGTTTGATTGATTCTTATAAGCTGCGTAATCCTTTTTGTGCCACCAGTTGAGTTATTTTGTTTTAGAAAAATGTTAATATTATTGTTTATAGAAAACATTAAAAAATATATTGAATAGCTTATTAACATGTCAGAACATTCAAAAAGATTAGTAGACATGGAACTTGCCACGTTCTATACAGAAAACAACCAAAATGATAATTCAAAGATATCAAAAAGAGCTGAAACATTAAGTTTCCCTGGATTCTATTATAATTTCACACAATCTAACTTCCTACAGGCATAAAGTTCAATAGTATGAGTTTATGTTGTGTTGTCTGTTCTTGCAATGTTGTAATTACCTCATGGGCAAATCTTTGTCTGTTTATATTCGTAGCTCAGTAACAAATTAATAATTCTTGATAAGGCTTCGTCAATAGTTCTACAATTTTAAAAATTTATGAAGAAAACTGGAAAAGTTCAGAAGTTTTTATTTTACAGAAAGTTAGAAATAATAACAATTAATATACATAACATTATTCGAATATTTGTTACATTATTAGTTTTTGAAAACAAGAATGTTCTTTAAGATATATATATTATTTATCACTGCTTCTTACTACCCTTTCGGGCAATACAACTATGCACTAATGACGCTAATGGTTAGGGATGAGGTAGGTGTAAATTAGGACGTGCACCCAAATTTGCGTGGCGATAGAGTGGGAAACTATTTAGGAAAAAACTCCCTCAGTGCACCCGACCGGGATCGGTATGGGAATATATTCTGGAAAATGTTTTTGTTATGTATTGATGGAAGGGGCTGCTGGAAGAGAAGCACAAGAAATCAGCTCATGTCTGTTGAAGCACATGGAAATGAACTTGTCAGAAGAGGTTGAGGTCCGATTCATGTGGAGGACAAAACCGTAATATTAAACTCACATTAATGTTGAATGTTTTATTAAAAAATCATCCAAGACTAAAGATTATCCATATTAAATTTCTGATATCTGGCCATAGCTATCTGCCAAACGATAGTGACTTTAGTGACATCGAGAAAGCCCTTAAACACGTGCAAAGACTATATTCAGATGAAGACTATGTGGAAATAATGAGGAACTGTCGCCGAAGAAATAAAATGCAGGTTACAAAAATGAGTAACGATGACTTTTATGGAACAGTTTCACTGGAAAATTTGATAGTGAACTGCAAAGTTGACCGTACTGGCCTGTAAATAAACTGGTTTAAAATAAGAGAAATAAAACTAGTTAAAGAGAAGCCATTCATTTTATGTGTGAAAATGAATAGTGATGATGTGATCTACTTTGAAGTGGACATTAGTAAGAGAGTACATGGTCGTCCAACAGCTACAACATTGGCGATGGAGAACCTTGTACCACTTTGGCCTAACGGCAAAGCAATATCATGTCCTAAACTGGCAGATATTAAATCAATCCTTCGTCTTATTCCCGAAGATACAAAACCCTTTTGTAATAATTTATTTGATGACCAAAAGATCATTGATGATGTTGATGGTTACGATGGTGAACTTGACTTTTCCACTGAAATTATTTAAGTGAAAAGACAGTACCAATAAGAACAAAACTTTTGTCAAAATATTTTTGAAAACCTCATTGTTAATATTAACTTATATTATTAGATTCACAATTTTTAACAATATATCAGTGGCATTTATACAGGTTTGTGTATTATGGTTTAGTTGACAAAAATAATTAAGTTGTTTTTTGAAATTAGCAACACTCAACCAAGTGCCAAATGATTTTTTTATTAAGTAAATAGCAAACTATGTATATTGGCATTGTAGTATATTAAAAAACACCACTTTGTACTATATGTTTATGTAATTAATTTTATTATATAAGTAAATAGGAATTTAAAGTGAAGCATTTACTTTGAGTTCGGTTTACTCAGTTTCATCTTAGTGGCGCTTGGTTCATTGTTGCTTGACACCATTCAATTATGAATGGGCCGAATGACACATCTTCTCTCCTCTGGCGGCCGGATAATTCCACCCCATCCCAAATATTAAAGTTCATGCTCCAACATTATATACATATGTGTTCGTATTTAGTCTTCTTGTTCACTCAAAGGCATTCAAACAAATTACAGTACATTCAATTCCACTACCCTGAAGTACCACAATTTGTTTAAAAATAAATTTAATACAAACACATGCATACATACCTAAGCACGCCATTCCCTAACGGCGTAGGCAAGAAACTGTGAATATAGCTCATAGAAACAACTCCGTAGTTAATCCATCCTCACTAACTTTCTCCCCACTTCCTTGTCCTTTCATACGTCCTTCGCTTCAACAACATCCATATACCGGCTCATATATGCTCTTTTATTCTTAACATTCTTAATGTCTCTCTTCTTCACATGTTCATCTACAACATTTAGACACGTCTTACATGGCCTACCACTTCCTTTTGAGCCATACACTTTAACTTCATATACCTATATGTTTTGTCACTCGATGGATATACATCCTCTTAATATGCCAAAAACATCGTTAGATACTTATTTAACATTGACCCATTGGATTCCTTTCAAACCACAATGGTGACCTGGGGGTCTAGGGGTAAGGTGTCACACTTATGTGCTGGGGGTCCGGGGTTCAATCCTCGGTCCCGGCACAGATTTATCTGATTGCCAAAACCGTGGTTCAGATCCCACGTTAAACTGTAGGTCCTCCATTTCATCTCACAATCACCCTACCATTACACATTAGTGTAAGTCCGTATTGCCCGAACGGTTAGTAAGGCACGGTGCTAATAATAATTCAAATCACACTCCTCCAGTACCTATTCATTACTGACTCCATACGAGTTTTTCCACATACAATTCTTAGATATCTAATTCCAATTTTATTCACCATGCTCTTGTGTTTCTCCTGACAAACCCACGCATCACATCCGTAAAACAACGTTGGCGCTAACACAATTTTATATACTGCCATCTTTGCCTCTTTTGATACTACCTTATTATTTGCAAGAGGCCACATACATCCAACTACTCTCCTAGATGCATTCTTCTGTCTGTCAATTTCCCCATCCATCCTTCCATTTTTACAGAACATTCTGCCCAGGTACACATAATCATTCACTTGTTCTGACAGTTTTCCATTTATACATAATTGAAAATCATTACCCTATCCTTCCTTATCAAAAACCAATACCTTAATTTTTGAGACATTTATACGAAGATCCATTCTGTATGTCACCACATTCAAACTGCATTCTGCAAGTTGCATTCCTTCTCAACCATTAATATGGCATCATCTGCATATAACAGCACTCTCACATTCACATTATCCACTTGTACACCAACCACGTCCTCCCAAGCATCCCTCATACACTTATCCACAAAAACATTAAACAACCATGATGACATAACATAACCTTGTCTAACACCCTGTCCAATGTCAAATAATTTGCTCAAAGCTACATCCACCCTAACGTATACATTACTTCCATAATACACCGCCTTACTTGCATTTACTAACCATGAATCCACACCATATTTTCTAAGAAAATTCCATAATATACTCATATTCACCTGATTATACGCTTTCTCCAGATCAACAAATGCACAACAAACTTTCTTTCTTACTCAAATAACTTTCTCAATCACTTGTTGCTGTACAAATACCTAGTCAAGGTAACCTATACCTGGCATTAAACCAAATTGCACACCCCAAATCTTACCCGTAGTTCTTTCACATACTCTCTCATTTAAAACTTTCCCAAAAATTTGCTTGGAATATTCAAAACACTAATAATTGCCCTAGAATTTTAACATTCACCCTTACTGCCTTTGCCTTTATACAAAGGAACACTGACGGTATTCTTCCAGTCATTAGGAACGTCCACAATCCCAGCACACACATTGAACAACTCACTCAATCTGGCAAGTAATAGCGTGACCCCACACTTAAGCATGTCACTTGTGATCCTATTTACGCCCACAGCTTTGCCATTCGTTTAACATTTTCATAGCTTGAAACACCTCAGATTCGTTAGTTCTCTCACTCCTTCTAGCATTTTCTCTATTTTCTGCAAATTTCTACACATTTTTGCCACACAATTGCTCAAAATGATTTCTCCATCGCCTTCTTATACCGTTTCATCCGAGATCATCTCAGCACGTTCATTTTGAATGCCATAGGTCTTTCCTTCCACTTCTTGTTTTGTTATTTTTACCCTCTTCCAATCAGCTTCTTACTATCTTCAAAATTATTCTGCATTCTTTCTCCTTCTTTTAATCTCATTTTCTCGTTACTCTCCTTTACTACTTTCTTTGCATCAATCTTTTTCTCTTTGTATATGTGCCACAAACTCTTATGTTTTGTTTCACTCTTCACAGCAATAATTTGCTTGTAATCTTCTTTCTTTTCTCTCACAGCTTCTTTCATCTGCTCATTCCATCATGCATCTCTTTTTTAAGTTTCCCACCACCACATATTCACACACAACTTCCTCGCATTCAAATACAACCTCTTTTATTCTGTTCCAATCTTTTTCGATAGCATCATTTATTTCGACATTCCATTCATGCTCAGCAATATTTCATATTGTGCTCTCACACTTTTATCCTGCAACTTTTCCACTTTCACTCTTACTTGCTTACTACTCTTGCACTGCTTTTCTCACAAAAATTCCTACCTAATTAAACTTAAGAAATCACTAGAAAGTGATCCGTTCCATTTTCAGCTCCACGCACAGCCCTGTAATTATTTACTAAACTTCTCAAACTCTCATCATACACCACAAAATCAAGCATCGTTCTCAAATCACCGCTCTGCCCTTTGTACAAGTGAGTATATTTGTGCTTAAACCATGTGTTCAACACAAATACACCTTTTTCCAAACACAGACTCACTAATTCGTTACCATTCTCGTTTATCCTGTCATCACCATACCTATCTGACACACTTTCTGAATTCTTTCATCTATTCATTTCTCCTAACAAATTAATTCTTTCCCCCGGTTCACATTCACTCTAGATTTCATTGAGCACATTCCAAAACCCCACTCTCTCGTATTCGTCCTTACCTATCACCGAAGCATAACCAACAACCAAAATAATTCTACGAATATCAATTTTCATACGTACCTATAGAAGTCTAGATGACACCAACTCATATCTTCTTACAAACAGCTTAACTGTTGGGTTGAGGATTAAAGCTACTCCCTGACCTCCCCTTACCCATACATCCACACCTGAGAACAGTACCAGGACACCATCACTCAACATTAAAATATATCTCCCTTTCCGATTGGTTTCACATACACACAAAATATAAAGTTTTCTTCCAATCGTCTCTTCTAACAATTCAGTCTATTTGCCCCACACTCTGATCACATTTCAAGTTCCAATAGTTCATATTCCCACCAAACGATGGGCAATTCAGTTTTAACCCCAGCTTCCCATCATAGCTTTGGTCATCCAAGGATATTTTTTCACAGTTTATTGTAGTAATGTTAAATATAGTATACCAGGTTACTAGCCTTGATCGTACCCGCACCCATTACAGAATTCATTGCTTATGGTAAAGATGCTGTACCGATCAGTGTTGGCACATTTTAGCCAGTATACCATTTAATAAATATAATTTTAGCAATAAAGATAAATACTTTTATTCAATCAGATATACACTGCGTACATTAACTCACCAATTTAGTGGGATTTCTGTGCTTTAGTTTCAAGCAACATTGTGTTGATATCTGGAGTAAGTTTGAATACACAAAGTATACAGATGTTCGCCCGTGTTTAGGTAGCACTACTTGGATTTTATTAGCTTCATTATCGAGAACGTTTGTTCACAAATGCATTCAAACATTTCCTTGCAAATTTTAATAAAGCTAGGAATTTATTTCACCGCTAAGACACTTATAAAAATCCATAAAATTTTCCGATTTGTATTAATAATACAGAAATAATCCTCAGTCACGTTTAAATAAAAACGCGACAATCGCTATCTACTTTTCTTAGTTTTGAAAGAATAACTTATTAACAGGTATTTGAAATAATACACATCACGCTGATATTTTTTTCGAGCCTATAGAAGCCATGACTAAATATAAAATTTAAACTGTTGGTATACCCTTACATGTATTCACTTCTCTTAGTGGTGAGATGAGAGGGGGAGACTTGTCATAATCCACTTTGGAATTGGAACAAATAAAATTATACTATCATACAAAGCTCTTGGTTAAGCCCTTACAAATGATGGGAACGAGATGTCTAGCAATGTATCAAATGTAGCCATTACATTTACAACAAAACAAGAAAAGAAGTAGTGCTTACATTAAGTAGTTTGGACTAGTTCAGCTGCTCATTAAAAATGTTCATGATAGTTCCTTTGATTCGCTCGAGCTACTGTCAGTTTTATAATCCAGCCCATTCATATAATGATGTTTATGACCCCAGATAATATAATTTCCCATTTAGAGAGGAAATCACGTCACGTTTGAGATAAATATTACTTTGATGAAAAATTGGGATCTGATTAAAGAGGTATTTGCAGATTCAACAAATGCAATTTAAAGCGATTTTCCTCCTTTAGGATTAGACACGCAAAATATTAATATTTATGGAACTAAGTAGAGGAAAAAAATTAAAGCAAAGTCTCTTTGTGGACAGACTTAGTGATTTTACCTTCAGGATCGAGCAGGTAGAGTCTGCTGCTAGAACTTAGACTGGAGCACGTCACATATATAGTTGTCCGTGAGAGAATAATTCACTTGGAGACCAGCGGCTACCACCATGGGTTTTGTTGATGATCGTCGAAAAAACACCTTGATTGAAAATGGCAGACGTTTAAACTGGAAGGGTGTGTCTGGTAGAGTTATGGATTGTTAGGACAGTTACTTCCAAAGCGCAACCTGTCATGACAGTCATCACAATGATGAAGTCATTCAGACTCTTTACCTATAAGTGGGTTGCATTACACAGTTTATGTGGGTCAAAACTGCGCATAAAAGTGATGGTTTTTGAATTTAAGAGCAAGGATGGGTAAATTTGATGGATTAAGGGAATTATAAAATTTGACAGAGTATTGGACAATTTCTTGCTGATCCACTAACGTATCTATCGACATTATGTTGGTTGGACGGTGCTTTGAGTTGATCCGAAATTGATTCGTTAATTATATTCTTCTTCTAACTTATTTACTACATGATTAAGGCTATCTGCTATATGATATTGTATATATTAAGCTACTCTCTCATATCTTCATCCCTTATTTCATTCAACCTCACACAACCTTTTACTTGTCTCAAGAATTACATATAAGATGCTTCTATCCGTATTTTATCTCTATTTGTCATTGTCCACAGTTCACTTCCAAAAAGTTACTTTGTAGAATTCGGTTTCATATCTATCTTTGCTTTATTCTTAATTATTAATTGTGATAAATTTCATCTGGTATTTGTGCAGCTTGTGAATAATATATTGGTCACTGTTGTTGCTAATGTCGTTTACTAGATAAATAAAATGGTGAACCTTTTCTACTGTTTTGGTGTTAAAGAACATTTTTGTTCCTATTGGTTCGGAACCATAGATTCATATTCGATATGATATCTATTTTTAATGTTTACTCCTAGCAGATTTTTTACAATTATTGTTGAAGGGTATCTTCAGCGTCTTAAACAACTAACATATCGTCTATTGAGTATCATGTTCAAAAATATGTATCTAGACATTTTAAAACCTCTATTGACTACTAATAACTTCCATTTATCATATATATATATATATATATATATATATTTAAAAACGTGTTGGTGGTAGGGAACATCCTTGTCTGATTCTTTGATTTATGATCATTTCTTCCAATATTCTAAAATTGTATTTCACTTCTATATTCCTACTGTCATAAAGGCTTTGAATTGTGCTTACAAGATGGTTTTATTATCCTCTTATCTGAAATATCTACCATAGCAGCTTTCGGTTGACTCGATCAAATGCTTTTTCAATATCAATAATGGTGTTTCTTTGATAGACTCTCTGTGTTTTTCTAATATTAATTTTGTTTGGTTATAAATGTATTATTTTGAACAGGATCTTCGTTTTCTGAAAACATTTGGTTCTTCGATCAATAGATTCCTTTAGATTGTTTGGAGATGCTGGTTTATGATTCATGAATATAACTTATAAGCTGTGTCAATCAGATTTAGGCCTTTATGGTTAATAGTTTCACTTTAATTTTTTACTTTTTTGTATGGAGAGATATTATTGTAATAATGAACAACTACTCTCCAGGTTATGAAGAACTTTACGTTTTATGTGAACCCAAACCCAAAATATGGGTTTTACAATATTGTCTGTCCCCCTATCTATCTGTCAGCCTACCCCTAGCCATGGATCCAAAATGGTCAGATGGATTTTGTTCAAACTTAATATATAGATGTTATAGTGCTATACATAGGGACATTATTTTAATTTTGACCCTAGCGTACAAATTAAGGGTAGCTTACTGATGAGTGATTTTTTAATTAAAAATTATTCAGGAATGGGTATGACGATTTTGATTAAAATGCTTTTATAATATTTGTTTGACATGTCCAATAGCACTAAAACATTAGTTTTGGTTCAAATATTCGTTTAAGGTTAATTAACTGATAGGAAATTTTTGGAAACTCAAAATATTTCGAAACATATTTGATGATTTTGTATAAAATATATATCTGAGCATTGTGTGGCATGGCAAATAACACCATATGCTTGTTTTGGGAGTAAAATCTCATTTATGAGTAGTTTATTGATGATTGATTTTTTTAAACTTGAAGTATTTTATAATTGGCTTTAACGATTTGATTCCAAATGAGTACCTTAGGAATATTTAATATGACAAATAACACTGTATACTTGTTTTTGGGGTAAACATTTATTAATGGTCGGTTTACTGATAAATGATTATTCAAAAGCTTGAAATATTTTAAAAATGGCTTTAACAATTTGGTTACAAATTGTTATTTGGGAGTGTTTGACACGAGACATAACAATGTATACCTGTTTTTGGGATAGAACCCATTAATGGGCAGCTTACTGATGACTTATTTTTCAAAGCATGAAATGTTTTAAAAATTACCCTTTGATTTGGTTTTAAAAGGGTACCTTGGAAGTGTTTGACATGAAAACTAGCATTGTATACTTGTTTTTGCGATAAAATTTACTTATGGGTAATTTACTGATGACTTATTTAAATAATCTAGATATGTTAAATAAAGATTCTCTAAGGATTTGGCTACACATGGGTATCTTGAGCGTGTTTTTACTTTCTCTCTATATTACAGGTAGAGAAAGTATGGTGATCGTCAAAAAATTCGAACTCGAGATTTTGATGAATCTTGACGTTTCATGACTTTCTGAATCCGAAAAAGTGGTTTTTGAATTTCCGTCTGTCTGTCTGTCTGTCTGTCTGTACCTCCAACTAGAGCCTAAACTATTTTACCGATTGAGCTGAAACTTGATATCTAGGGTTTTCATAGGGTTGCCCCGAGGGGTTTTTGGAATTGGATATCTACCCCTAAAATTAAGGGTAGTTTACTGAAGGGAAAAAAGAGAAAAAGTCGATTTTCTCAAAATCGGCTCTAACGATTTTGATTAAATTTCATTTATGAACATTAATAAATATTCCAAACAAAATGGCTACTCTCAATATTTCGGCAAAATGGCTTTAAGGGCTCCGGTCTGATGCGTAAATTAACATTTTTTATAATAGCTCCGAAACTATTTGAGATATGAAATTACTTAGCATTACAAATATGTATATATATTTATAATACAAATATTTTATTCGAAACATATTTTTATAAAATCAATAATTTTCAATCTATACGCAATTATATATATATTTTTAGCTTTTTGGACATTAAAGCTTAAGTATTGCGATCGTAAAAAAAACTAACCTGAAATGTTGATGGATTTCGACGTCTCATGACCCCCCGAACCCTAAAAAATAGTCTTTGCAATGCCGTCTGTCTGTGTGTCTATTAAAACTTAAAATTAAGGGTAGTTTACTGAAGGGCAAAAAGAGAAAAAGTCGATTTTCTCAAAATCGGCTCTAACGATTTTGATTAAATTTCATTTATGAACATTAATAAATATTCCAAACAAAATGGCTACTCTCAATATTTCGGCAAAATGGCTTTAAGGGCTCCGGTCTGATGCGTAAATTAACATTTTTTATAATAGCTCCGAAACTATTTGAGATATGAAATTACTTAGCATTACAAATATGTATATATATTTATAATACAAATATTTTATTCGAAACATATTTTTATAAAATCAATAATTTTCAATCTATACGCAATTATATATATATTTTTAACTTTTTGGACATTAAAGCTTAAGTATTGCGATCGTAAAAAAAACTAACCTGAAATGTTGATGGATGTCGACGTCTCATGACCCCCCGAACCCTAAAAAATAGTCTTTGCAATGCCGTCTGTCTGTGTGTCTATTAAAACTTAAAATTAAGGGTAGTTTACTGAAGGGCAAAAAGAGAAAAAGTCGATTTTCTCAAAATCGGCTCTAACGATTTTGATTAAATTTCATTTATAAACATTAATAAATATTCCAAACAAAATGGCTACCCTCAATATTTCGGCAAAATGGCTTTAAGGGCTCCGGTCTGATGCGTCAATTAACATTTTTTATAATAGCTCCGAAACTATTTGAGATATGAAATTACTTAGCATTACAAATATGTATATATATTTATAATACAGATATTTTATCCGAAACATATTTTTATAAAATCAATAACTTTCAATCTATACGCAATTATATGAATTTTTTTAACTTTTTGGACATTAAAGTTTAAGTATTGCGACCGTAAAAAAAAACTAACCTGAAATGTTGATGGATGTCGACGTCTCATGACCCCCCGAACCCTAAAAAATAGTCTTTGCAATGCCGTCTGTCTGTGTGTCTATAAAAACTTAAAATTAAGGGTAGTTTACTGAAGGGCGAAAAGAGAAAAATTTGGTTTTCTCAAAATCTGCTCAAACGATTTTGATTAAAATTCGTATCTAGGCGTTGATTAAGATTATAAATAAACTGGCTATTTTCATTTTCCTATGAAAATGATTTTTAGGGTACTTTACAGAAGCGTTAATTTCCGTATCTCCACAACTATTTGAGAAACTAAACAACTTATCATTGCAAAATTGTAGGACTATTAGAAATAAAAAACTTTTATTTGACATATATTTTTATAAAAGCAACAGTTTCTGAGATATTTGCAAATATATTAATA
The DNA here is from genome assembly GCA_902151455.1 of Timema bartmani. NCBI lineage: Eukaryota > Metazoa > Arthropoda > Insecta > Phasmatodea > Timematidae > Timema > Timema bartmani. The sequence continues at coordinate 59,924 of CABFWB010003954.1, forward strand.
CAATTTTGTGAGCTTTAGTTGTAAACATATACTACTTAAGTCTTAACGCAATAATTCTCCAATGCCATAGAGTAATTAAATATAAGTATCTAAAAAAGTATGTTATTTTTCCTTAAAGCTCTTAGGAGAAATGTTTGCATAGCAATGATCTATCTCCATTTTAGACTCAATAGTCAATATTTACATTTTTTATTGGTCAAAATGTATAAATGAATAATTAAATATCAATGCGATGACTTGAAGATCTGCAACACCGTATAAAATGTTAAAATTTTAACCAGAAATCGAAATTTTAATACGAAGTGTTGACCCTTGTGGAAGACATTAAACTGTTTGAAATGATATTAAGTGGACAAAGATGCGCCTCTTTTCTCATTGATTCTATATCATTGTATATTATTTTATGCGTGTTCTTATGTGGAGTGGTGATGATACAATGTACATTATTCCGTTCAGAAATCTTATGAGTTTATAGAAAGAGAGAGAAAGTCTGTGCGGTGCACCGTACCATTTATTTTATGATAAATAACACTGTATATTGGTTTTTGGGATTCAAGGGTGGTTTACTGAAGACTAATTAAAAATTTAATCTAGACAAGTTGATTTAGTGATTTGTTTAAAACTAATAACAAGAAAGTGGTGGATCTCCTAAATATCATTGTATACTTTTTTTTTAGTAAACATTCTTTAAAAGATAGTTTACTAATATTAGTAATTTTCGAAAGTAAAAACTTTTGAAAACAGCTCTAATATGTTTGTTTGAACTGTATATCTGAGGAGGTTTTATATTACAGTTAAAACTTTATACTTTTTCCTTGAAGTTCAATTTGTTTGAGCGAAAAAAATCATACTAGATTACTAAAGATTAAAATATGTGAATTTTAAATATTTTTGAAAATATTTATACTGATTTACTCTTTACTACGTTTATGTAGGACTACGTATCCTTTTTCAAACTCCTGTTTGTCGAACAACATGGCTCTTGACACTTTGTATCCCCCTCGTTGCTCGTCGACACAATGCATATTTGCAGAGATGACTAAATCAAAGTCAGAAAAATTAGGCGGTATATTCTATGGGACTGTTTTAAATAATATGAAGTAATTATCATGACAATGTATCATGTCACTTAATGGTGTGACTATGTTAATTATTCAGAAGACGATGAATGTTATTGAATCACATTGAGCTTGTATTTCAGAATCAGAAATAAAATAAGTATGTAGAAAGTTTTCATCATTAGGAACCGAAGGCAACAAACACACTTCCAGCCATGTGATAGACCTGTCCCTGAACATTGAGAAATTACATTAAACCATCTTAGATTACCAGTTTACCCATAAACGATGCTATATGAAATTTGTTATTATACGATCATATATATAATCTTTCCTAACTTAGCATATTATTTCCATCACTGTATCCCAACTCTGCTTTACTAGGACCTAGAACAAATCTAAACATGGGTCATGTGGATCTATGGAGTAAGATTAATAAAACTAAGGGTAAAATACGGGAATAACTATATTGCTGCAGATTCCTCTTAAAATTGTGGACATGGGTGCACCTCGGATATTGGTTCATTTTTCATGTAGAGACACCGATTACCTTCATTATACAGGAGATCTGAGTTAGGCTCGAGTGTCCAAACATTTGAAAGGGGTTTTAAACAACGTGAAGGGGTCCTTTGTAAGAGGGAGGAACGACTACCTGACACTGACATATCAATAAATCAACCACATGTAGTTTATTTTCACAATTTACCAAAGGGGAAACTGACATTTATTTTAACCTACGACCTAGGTACCCAAAATAAGGAAGATTATTGTGATTATGACGCTGGTGATGACACATTCATTATGACATAGCGTTGACACATTAGATTACCAGATACAAACACAGGCCAAGAAAGGTCGTTAACTTAAAATGACGGATACAATAATAGTAAAACACTCTTCATAAAACAAGATAGTACCAAAACCAAATTAGTCTTATCTAATGAGTTCTTAATCCTTGGACTGTGCTGGAAGGTCACACACACTACCGTTAACTCCGACTGACAAGTACAAACATAGAAAAACACTCTTCAATAAATCACAATAATACTTAGAACAATCAACTGTGTCTAAAAAGGTGGAACTGTTGTTTATTATAAAATTGTAGTCCAGTACTCTTTTCTGAACATTATAGGGATATATTGTCTATGGGGATAATTATTATTCCATAGTCCAAGCCAGTAACAAAGTAGGATTTAGCCCTTGACGGACTCTCTATGCTGGACAAATTCACTCAGATCAGCTTCAACAAAGCCACCAACTTCAGCCCGGGAACAAATTCAGCCACGATAGCTCCATGGATCAAAGTCCTTGATGATTGGTTACTCGCCAGTACTACCGTAGGAGGAAATATAATATAGTCTTGCTCTACTCGTACCTTGTAGGCTGTACTCAGCCTAAGATGAAATCAACAAGTCCCGAAGTGTTAGAAACGTCTTAGGCATCCGGCAGGAATTCCTTCTACTGAACCAGGAAGCGGATAGTTAGGCAATCTTGGTAAACGCCCACACAACTTCTTTATTCCCTCAATGAAAGACTAAATATCTGAGAACTTTTCCCAAACCCAAGCTTGAATTATTCCTCGTGATTTGTCCATTTTTCAACAACTCCCGCTGGAGACCAACATCCCTCCAATAAATAAAATAGCAAAAAAATTTTTCTTCCGCTTTGAGCTCCATGTGTACCAACCCTCAAACCACTAAATGTCCACCTTATGTCTTAATTATAATTACATTTGATTATATAAAACATACACTTAGATAATTATAAAATAGGAAGGATATTTTTCTGCCAGAAGATTGAGCCTAAACAGTTTCCTGACTCAAAGAGTACAAATCTTATGGGATGAAAATCAAGAGATTTGCTAAAAAATATCCCATCCAAACCAAATACAAGCAAAGTTATCCTTCATATAATTTTGAAATCGCTCCCTTAGTTCTTAATAGTAAACTTAAATAATTAAAGTTTATTATGTTACAAAATATGAACTTTTCTTTCCCACGGTAAAATCACTCTAGTTAAAAGGTAATTTCTAGCTGGGGTTGGAGACTAAAGTATTTTGGGGAGATTGAATTACCTGTCCTTTCACCAAGAAGTTTTCTCTTCTTCCAAAATATGGCAGTCTCCAGAAATACTTGGTTCGTATATCGTTTTGTCTAGATAGATGGCGCAGTCGGGCATTCACTTACATTGTAACCCTTAGCATTGGGATGTTGGAGAGAAAGAAGAGAATGGGATAGTTTCTAAGGAGGGAAAGCATTCATATTGTTGAAATTTTACTTGATAGCAACATAAGTCATTCCCTTTTCCGTGCACGATTTTTAAGCTGAGTCCAAACACAATAATCAATCATTCCTGTAATCAATTTTGGCACTGTATCTCATGGCAAAAATTTCCTTGTTCACCTTTCGTACCAATGCAGAATGAACTATTTTGAAATGTTCACTTCCATCAAGAAGTCTTGCAATACGACGTTCACTGGCTTGTGCCCGTTCACGGGCGAAACATGCTGAGCTTCTTAGGGTCAATTCTGTCTGCCTTTGAGATAAGTCTCTCTGAGAAACGTTTTGTTACTGGTTGAAGATAAGAGAGCTCCTCAATATACAGTTGTAACCCTCTTTCACTGAGAAGAGATTAGTTCCCTTTCCAAAGAGAGGTGAGCTACATTTCATTCATAACAGAAGTTTCACAAGCTATTTGTGATGCATTTTGAGATTGATCTTATGAAATAAGAATGTTCCTTCCTTTACTTGTGTCCTTTTATCTTGATAAACGTGTTTCTGGTAATATGACCAAATGCCGATATTCTCTTGGATATATCAAAGAATTTTAAAGTAAAAAATTACCCTAATAATTATCTATCTACTATATTAAGCCAAAAAACAATAACCGACCAATAAATGCAAAACAGAAAATTACGTAATACAAATAAAGTAAAATATGGGCCACTACGACCTATCTAAGCTATGTAAGCTAAGTAATAATACTAAAATATAATAAATATATCACTAAGAATACCCTCTCCTACCTACCTATCTTGAGAATGTGGTAAAATAATATAGTTTGCTTTAGATAGTTCAATAAATAATCTTACGCTAAAAAAAGCCTTATCACACAAATTGGGATAGTGGCGGTTGATCTTATCGTCACAAGTATTCTGATTTTTCTTTGGATATGAAGTTTAAATATATCTTATAATTATTCTCCTTGTAATTTAAGTAGATATTTTTCCTTGGTGATCTAGTAAGAAAGAAAAGAAAATCTTCAAATCGGCAAGATTGACATAATTTTTACTCTTCAGTGTTAATTAACAACTTGGTGATAAATTTGCTAAAGCCTACATAGATAAGTATCCTACAAAATAAAAAATCTACATTGCGATCAGTTAAGCGGTTCCAAAGATTTTAGATATCAAAAATACAGACCAACTGTTTGTTTTATAAAGTGTAGCTATGAAACACACATCTGTTACGTTCCAAATTTGAATCTTTAAATATTGGCGTAACTAGAGTCAATTGCGATTAAATGAGTTGGGCAGCGATTTATAACTTCTGTACTAAAATTAACAATTATGCTTATTGTTTAAACAATATCAACAATTTAATTATTGTTACAATAGTAATAATTATTATACTACATTGTGATTAACACTTAACTTGTCCACCGTTGTCATCTCTTTAGAAATGAACTCCAGGTAATTTAACATAACTAAAAACGAACCTTCTGGAAGTGTCTACCCCACTATAAAGCTATTCCCCAACAATAACTTCCCCAGTAGTTGTGCAAATGACCTGGACTATTGGCAACTAATTTGAGTAGCTCCTGCTGCCGAACAAAGCAATAATTCTAGTAGCCAGCAACCTCCGCATTCCTTCATCTTCATCAGGAACAATTTACACAATTTTTACAAAGATAACATCATTTAAAAAAATATTAAATCATCACATTGAATATTCAAGGCTATAATTATTAATGTATAAAAATGAGACGATTAAATATTTACAAGACAAGTCACAATGATTAAATATTGTTGCCAAAAGGTTAATACTATGTCATTGGCGAGATTATAACAAAAATTTAATGTCTTTATTTTGTGTTAGAAAAAAATATCGAGCTCTAATTCTCGTTCTTTCAAGATGACACAATTATATTTGACAAAAACATCAAAAATTAAAAACCATTCTTATCTTTGAAATTGTGTGTTAGTATCACTGTTTAATATATCCACGTTATTCCAGGGATGAGGTTTGGAGAGGCTTTAATGAAGTGTGGCCTTGTCGCCATATTGTCCAGCTATGACGTCATGAAGATGGAGAAAACTCCAAAAGCTCTCACCCATGATCCCAAGGCTTTCTTTTTCGCTCCCAATGAAGAAATATGGCTGGATTTCAAGAAAAGAACATCTTGATATTAAGAATGATTTGTAAACAAACCTATTATTTTAATACATTTTACAATAAATAAATAATTAATATTAAATAATATTGTTTCTAGGTATAGATTACTGAAGATCAAATTTTGTAGAATGCTTTGTAATCAACAATAATCTTGTGTTGTATATTTTTTACCCCCAGATAATTTGATTAAAAAGTAAGTATTTTACAACTAGTAGAACGACTAGTTTAATATAAGTTAATTAACTAAACATTTATAAAATTAACATTTATTTTTCGTATTACCTGAACCGGTAGTAGGACGCAATGTTAAAAATGAAGAAAAGTCAGTTAATTTAACGTGTGGCTAATTAGATTGATATGACTTAAATGTTTAGCTTTTGTAGCTGCAGTAATAAAACTAACATAAAAATAAATAACACCGACAGTTTTTACTGATTAAGAAAACAATTTTTTTTGTTGAGTTTGAGTATTATTTTATTAAATTTTCTTTACAAATCAATCTTTACGAACCTCCAAAAGAGTTGTATTGGGAAATCATCTTAGAAATTTAAATAAACAGATCTACTATTCATTTTTAAAAGGTAATTACTATTTAAAAATTGAATATTGTCGTGAAAAAATAATGTTTATTTTATTATTGGATATTATGATATTCATTTGAATCAAGCAAATTTTTTTGGATAAATGGTGTATTTTTTAAAATAAATCTAGCGTCATAGAATATGCATACAACATTGTTACAACTAACTGTACGATTTATTTAATATATCAGATTTTTACACTACAATTATTGATAAGACATACTGTACAGTCCAGAGATATTGACAGTCAAAACCCAATCATGGAAATTATTAATAAATTATAATAAATTAAATATATTTTAGGTAAAATATTACATTGTTCACAAACTGTTAGCACAAACAAACGTAGTCCATTAATAAAGCAATATTGACCGGAGCGCGTTCATAACTAATACAAACGAACTAATATACTTTGTTATAGAAATATCTATGATAAAAGATTATCACAGTTCACAAAAGATCATACACAATTTACTGTCTCTGTTACAGAAATTTATTGAATAATAAACATCATGTTTTCCTAACGAGAATCACGGTTCATAGAGCTTAATCGCCAGAATTTGTTTATTTTAATTCTATTGTCATTTGTAGTTATGTTCTTGTATATCCTTTGATTTTTAATTTTATTAGCTCAATGATAATGAATCCTTTTAAAAATAATCTTTTGTATTTATATTCGTTTATTTTTAGATTTTTCTTGTCTGCCTAAACAAAATTCAAATTTTCTAACTCTATTTTTAAATTACAAACTTTCCAACTTTTATAGCTATAATTACCTCTTACAAATTTAGCAAATTTAAATTTTCTTCGATCCCGAAAAGCAGGGTCTATAATTATTTTGGAAATATTTTAAGCTACTACTCACCTCTCTTTAGTACATATTTAAAATTAATTTTGCTATTGTAAATTCCTGTACATTCCTGGCAAATATTAATTTACTGTTTCACCGGAAAAAAATTCTTGTTTGCTTATTTTCTACATTTAATATTTTCAGTTATTCATGGTTATTTGGAACGGTCTGTATGCCTTTTAGCTCTATGTCAGTTGGTTCAAAAGATTGGAGAATTTTGAAAACTTTTCATCCCCCTTTTCCCTCCTGAGAGGTCAAATTTGAGGACTTATTTGGTTATCCATAGTTGTCCTTCTTCCCTTTTATAGATTTTTCTGGTTGTATGGGGCAATATTCCTACCTTTATGCGAAATTTCAGTTTTCTAGCTCATCTATAAGTGGGTTTTCTTTTCCCAACAGAGCCACATTAAGCTTTATATGTATAGAGATAACAATATATTTGTCTTTATATCAACAAAACATTTAATTAATAATTTTAATAAACTTATTATCGCAATTAGGCTAGGCATCAACCTCTAAAAATATTCATAATCGATAAAAGTCTTTTCACTATCATAATGTTTCTTTGTGAAGGCATTTATTTTTATTTTTCATTTGGCTCATTCGGTAATGTAAGCTTTGCATTATTTGTCGAGCATCTTGACCAAACTATGACTGAGCCATATTTTCTACACGTCCATCACGCCAATATTTGAAGTATTTATAGTAATAACCAGTTCCTAATTAATTATTAATATTTTTGATAAATAATCGTATAAATATTAAGCTATCACTTAAATTTAATTTACAATAGGAAATGTTATAACATCTTTTAGTAAATATTTGTAAAATCAAATTATAAAAATAGCTCTAACCACGCTTTGTAGTACAAATTAATATTTTAATACAAAAAGCCTTATTGTAAAATATTTATTAGATTGTTGTTATCATTCATTTGTTTAACATAAATTGTAAATATGATGGGAAGGACGGGGAAACTAAAAATTTGAAAATGGCAATGGGAATGGAATGGTATGGGGTGAACATTGTGGCTTTAAGTGAGGCCCGGTGGAAAGATAAAGGTGAATGGTGTCTAGAAATCTACACATTAAGGTGGAAAGAATGCAGAAAAAGGAATGGAAAAATGATAAAAAATGTAGTGTTTAAAATTTTTCCAAAAATGATGTGTCATAGTGATAGATTAATGTTAGTGTAATTAAACGCTGAACCAGTGGATATTTTGATAGCACAAATGTACATGCCAACAACCAACCACGGTGATTTCAAGGTAGAAGAAATATACGATGAAAGTGAAGTTATTATTCAACATGAAGAAAGAATGAAAGTGAACATCATCATCATCATGGGAGGTTGGAACAATATGGTTGGAGGAGGACGGGAGAAGAAGATAATAGGAACA